>CAUYQG010020000.1:0-25670 GCA_963574415.1 Tarsius wallacei | reverse complement strand
TTTTTTTGAGTTGGAGTCTCACTCTGTAGCCCAGACTGGAGTGCAGTGGCCACTCCCGGCCACCGCAGCCTCGACCTGCTGGGCTCCGGCGATCCTTCCGCCTCAGCCTTCCAAGTAGCTGGAAACACAGGCGTGTGCTACCACACCCGGCTAATTTATTTTTGCTTATAAAGTAGAGATGAGGTCTCGCCAGGTTGCCCAGGCTGGTCTCGAACCCACGGCCTCAGACAATCCACTCACCTCGGCCTCCCAAACACGGGATTACAGGCTGAGCCACAGAGCCCCGCTAGAATACTTTCAGATGAACTATTTTTTAATGAACTTCTACAAAGGAGACTGTGCTTCCCCCTCCCCCCACTAAATTGAAATATACAAGTATTGCTTCTGTGTTTCACCATCATTTTAATATAAAAATTTAAATTGCAATACTAGTTGCCTGCAGCTGAACTCCAGTGTATATCTTACATCTTCATTTGAGTGGAGTTCATTTAGCAATTCTGTTCTCCACTCCAGTGTTGGAATGCTTAATAAACATAGAAGCATTCCAACATAGAAAACAGTGAATGTTTACCATCAATTATGTCAAATCAGAAACCATTGTACTACTTGTTATAGTTTTACTCAGATAATTACACAAAGTTCTGACTAGCACAGTACTGATAGAATTTTCTGTCATGGTGGAAAGAATCTGTCATGGTAGCCCCTAGCCTCATGCCACTCCTGGACAACTTAGATGTGGCTAGTCTGACTGAGAAACTGAAATTTTAATTTTATTTAATTTTAATTAATTTACATCTATGTGGCCCCAGGTGACTAGTGGTTACCACATTGGACAAGACAGCCCTAGACTAAAAGCATCTTGAGGACTATGCCCTTGTTTGTCCTTGAATCTTCCATTTATTTGTCACATAGTATATGCCTGAGACATGCTGATTATATTACAATAGTGAATTGTGGAAAAATTGTCATTCACTCTTATTATTGCCTAGACTATTGATCTTTCGATTTGTATCACTTAACAGCATCTGGAATGGGTGATGTAGCATTTGTTGGCTACCCAAAATTTTTATCAGATGGAGTTAATTTCAAAGACCTTAGTGGTTTATTAAATGTTTCACCTTGGGAAAGTTGCTAGTCTTAGCAACTCTCAGAATCTTGATTTGCTTACTGGCAAAATGGAATTTAGCTATTGTGGTATAGTTCTGGGTTAAATGAGATTGCTTACAGAGAGTTTACATTCTCTAGTGCTCACGAAATTGAGCTATTATTACTCCAACACAGAACACTCTACCATACAAACAGAACTTACACCAGAAATGTGTTTATTATGAATTGAAAGCTAAATAAGTGGAAATCATAGTAAAAATTTCATGCAGATTCACAAAAACTGGAAAAGTTTTAAGGAACCCTCTTTAGTTCTGGGATTTACTTAGGGTTAATATAAGTATTTAAAAGTTCAAAGGAATGGCACTTAGAGACAAAGGATAACAAGTTATTTTTTGAAGGCAATTGTAATTTGTTTTGAAAGCAGTGTGAACAGCACTTGAAACAACCACAGCATAATTTATTCCCAAAAGTCATACAGGGCAATGAAAAGAAATGACAGAATAGCATCTACCCCCTTCAAGTCTCATTTTAAGTGCTGTCTTTGTGCATGGACATGCATACTTGTGAATGTACTTTTATCATCTTTTTAAAATAGTCTAAGCCAAAATTAATTTAAAATTATGCAGGTAGAAAGCTTACCAAATAAATGCAATATCACAGTGTGAGTTTTTAACTTTTGAGATCAGAAAATTATCAAATAAAATATTATCTTAGAATCTCAATTCATAAAACTGATCAAAGTTCCTTGGATAGTTCATATATTTACTTTGAAGGCATGGCACTATTTCCTTGTTTGTGGATGTAATTCCATGAGCTTGGATGTTTTGATAGAGAGGTACATTGTTTGGAAAACACTTATCTCTTAGGAATAACTTCTGAATTGCACTATCTGTGTTCCAGACCCAGTTTTGTCATGAACTAAATGTGTGGCCCAAAGCAGCATGCCTCTGAATTATTTCTGTACCTCATATTTAAAAGTACAATATATATGGGTGCAAACTAGAAAATATATACATAATGAAGTTGTTCTAAAATAAAACAAAAATTTAGTAAAAATATTAACTGTCATATATTTTTGTTGACAAAACTATGCAGTGTATTTTTACCTGTGAGTACTTGGACATCACTTTTTCCCACTGTAATTTAGAAAATTGTTTTATCCTCCTTCTTGGAAAATAATGCTTTTTGGTCAAAGGTTATAGTAGAAAAAAGTTTTGTGTCAAGCCGTTCATGCTATCCATTGCTCTCACTCTTTTGGTTTCCTGCTATAATTTGCAGGAGTATTGGAATCGGTGTAGCAGCTTTGGACCCTAGAACAACCCTAGGTCTTGATTGATTCCCTGTCTGTCTCCAGTGTTTATTACTGAATAACCAAAAGAATGGGTCAATAAATGTATCCCTGTGTCAGTGGTTCTCATACTGGATCATTCATTAGAATTACCCGGAGGGCTTGTTAAATTACAGATTGCTGAGTCCTAATCCCCATGCTCAAAGTTACTGACTTAGTATATCAGGTGGGAGGCTTAAAAATTTCCATTTCTTACAAGTCCTCAGGTTAAACTGATAGTACCGGTCCAAGAACACACTTTGAAAATCCTTGCCCTATGCAATGCCAACCGGCTTGTAAAAGGGTTTTTTCTTTTGACCATCATGCTATAGTTAGCTGAGTTAAAGGCTCATCATAGGTAGGACATGTACTCAAATATGTACCCCCCCACAACTATTGATATGACATGAGGTTGGCCAACAGAATACTGAATTAAGTGCAGAATTGGGACAATATAAGTTGGCATGAACAGAAGAACACAGTGAGGCACAATTTCTTATAATTAGGCTCAGTGGTAATCTGCTGAACAAACAGCTGGGGAGATAGTCAACAAGCATTGATTGAATGCCAGGATGTCCCACTGGTCTTCCACAGAGGCACAACCTGTCCTGAAGCACTTATCACAAAACATTTTACACTCCTATACACGCCTAGCAGTGTGCCTACTGTTTCTTTTAGACATAAGGAACGATGGTATCGGATCCTGTAACACACGGGAACATTACAAAGAAATTCAAATTCTATTTGATAACAAATTTGCAAGAGAATGTTTGAAAATACTTGCTGAAATTAATTAGAACATCTATTTTTAGCCCTATAAATTCACTGGCCACTGCAGGTAAGTGGAGATAGCAGAATTAAGCTCCAGTTACCTCATGTGGGTAACATTTAATAACGTTCTGAACCTGATTCTGAATAATGTTATGGCTTGATATTGCTTCAAATAAAGTCTAATAATCCAAATGAAGAATTGGAAATAAGTTTAAGGCATTTTCCTTCCTTTTTCACTTAAAGAAAAATTCTATTTTCATTCATGGTAGCTCCTCAATACTACAACAGTATAATTATCTCCAAAAATAGCAAAAAACACCTTTAACTTATTTCAGATCAGGCCAACTTTACAATAAAAATTTCATTTCTGGTCAGAGCAAAGGTGAAGCCAATACCTGTGCTATCCAGCAATGGTTCATATTTGCCATATGAGTAATTAGCCTGTCATTAAACTGTGCCTCTGTAATTTTTATCAACTTTGTATCTGTGTCTAATTTTTCCTCCATTTTGACAAAATATCAGATTTTATGTTTAGCTGCCCAATGCTTGGCTAACAGAAAAAGATAGAAAAGATTTTTTAATAATGGTCTCTAGACTTTTAAATCTGTTTTGAAAAGACACTCTTATCTGTAAAGTTGAGTATTTCCATGTATACTAACCATTTCTATGTTCTAGAATCACCAGGGGAATGGTTTTTTTTTTTTAATAGAAATTTCAGGTTCTCACCATGAGACCTCTGGAATTAGTATTTGCAGGAGAAGCAAGGCTCAGAATGTGAATTTTCTTTAATGTTCCAGTGGGGTAATTCTCTGCTTTGGACCACCGTCCTCACCTACTTCTCCTTTCATGTGACAGTGATCCTAATTATGCAAACATTTATTCATTCACCTTTGTATGTCTTTTAAATTGTGCTAGGCCTCTAAAATTCATGGTTCTTGATGTAAGATGCTTTCATTTTGATCTTTTCTCTCTATCTCATACAAAATAAATAGATGATGAGATAAAATGATGTTTTGTATTTAATTCAGTTACAGATGGTAGAGACTTCAGAATTTCATTCTAAACAGGAACAGTTAAGCTGTGTCATAAAGAATGGATAGTTTTTCTTAAGAATACGTTAAGAAGAAGAAAAGCTGTTTTTTAAAAACAGTAATAGAAGTGATCATAAGCAGACCTAAGAAATAAGATATCCTGAAAACCAAGTGAAGGAAGTTTCCAGAAGGAGAAAGCAATAAATACTGTTCAACACCAGAATGAGGCCAAGTATTATAAATATGGGAGAAGCCCTTTGAATTTGGCATGAGAGCAGGAAGGGAGATAATTATAGAGTGAGCGACATAACTTCCTAGAAGATTTTTCTCACCAAATTTTCAACAGAATTCAGGAAAAGGTAGGGAGCGTATAATAAGCAGGATTTTGGATCCATGGTGTTCTAGTAACTATCATTAACCAGAGAGATAGAATGGTGCCTCTGTTTGCTATGTTTATTAGGGGATAAATGCAGGGGATCGTGGCAGACTGTTTAAGCTGTTGTCACATTCCACTGAACAGAATAGAGAATGGATTAATTTGTTCAATAAATATTTATTGAGCACCTTGCTATACGCCAGGCACTGGAGTTAGAGCAATGAAGAAGAAATAGAATCATAGCAGTTCCAAATGTGAAGGACTGTTGAGATAATACAGTCCAAGGAAAGGTTTCTCAATCTTTAATATGCATACAAAAAAGCCTGGGAATCTTGTAAAAATGCAAATCCCAATTCAGTACTTCTGAGGCAGGGTCAAGGAGTCTACATTTCTAGCACGTTCCCAAGTAGTGTCTGTAGTGCCAGAAGGCAGATCAGACTTGGAATAGCAAGGGCTAGGGCATCTAGAAAAAGAATCTTGAGATTTGCAAGACTTGAATCACTTTTGGATAATGTGAACTTGGGGGTCCCCACTGATAGAGATTTTTGATTCAGAAATTATCCTTTCAGCATCATAGGTAATTCCAAATCTCACCCAAGTTTGGGAATCACTGGTTTCATCCAATCATCTCACTTTACAGAGGAAGAAATTGAGTTTCAGCAAATGAAAACCTGTACCAAGATCCAAGTCTATTGATTACTTATTAGGTCTAATGAGAGGGTCCAAATAATAGTATCACCTGTCTCTCACACAACTTCTGAACAAAATGTAAAACAAGACAAAGAGTCATCGTCTTTTTTCTGATAATGGCTAAGTTGGAGAATATAGCTTGCCAAGATAGGCATCAATTTGTTGGACCAGAGCAGACCATCCTAGGAGAAAGATGAGCCTGACCTTGACTTTGGAGGACAGTGAAGAATGCATGCTTGCTGTGGGCAGCTAATTAACTCTCAAAGGAAGAAGGCAGAAACTCAGCTAAGAATTTCCAATATGTTCATTTGTTTGCTTTTTTTTTCTCTCATAGTTACCCAATGAGATTATATCTCCCCTGGGGAGGAATAAGTGAAGAGGCAAAAAAGAAGCCGGAAGTACCATATCTCCACACGGAGAGAAACATCAGAAATAGGGAAGGCACACTCTTGACAGCATCAGCCCTTGCAGTCCCCCTTTCACAGCACTGGACAATCTCTCTACACTGGGTCAAGCACTGAAAGTCAAGAATGATGGTGAGTTGAGGTGAGATTTGTGAGTTTCCTATACTAGCAATGATTTAGGACATTCAAGCATTATTCTGCACACAGATCACCTGTGGATCTTGTTAGGTGCAGAATGAGATTCTAGATTTTGAAGAAGCTTCCAAGGATGTCTCTGTGCATACACTGAGTAGAGGGAGAAGTTATGCAAATCTATTCTCCAAGTCTGAGGAAGCTGAGAGGCTGAAGAAAGAGTCTGACATATTCAGTTTATCAGCAGGAAACATGAAATAGGAACTTACAAACAGAAGCCATGTCTGAACCTCAGTCAGTAGTGAGACAAAATGGTGGATCCCCTGCAGTTGCCCCTAGTCTTGGGGTTCATATACCATAGAGAAGGGGTGATTCATAAGGGGTGTGTAGGAAAATTGAAGTATGATAACATCAAGGTTGCTTGACCTAAGGGCAGAATTTACAGTGAGTACCTGCTCTTACACAAGGAACAACAGATAATATGGGAACAACAGATAATATGGGAAATTGCAGAGACCTTCCCAGAACTGAGGTTAACGGAAATCAACACCGCAGATTACCATTCATGATGGAGTTGATTTAGCCTCTAGAAGAACCCTTTGTTTCAGCACTCAATTCTACCTCTGCATCAGACTTGAAAAGGAAGAATATCAGTAGATTGTCCCTATCTTTCATTTACCATGAGTTTGCCATTTAAAATTACATTTCTGGGCATTGCCATTCCACATGTAATCTTTAGAGGCAAAGAACCTTGTTATTAATTAGAACAGTAAAGATTATTTCCCTACCTCCTTTGTTGTGCTACGAAAAAGGAAGTTGAGAGTCAGAGGGGGAAATTTACTAATCCAAGTCATATAAGGAGTTGATGTCAAATCCTGGACTAAAATAGCTTTCTTCCGAATCCCAGGCTAGTATCTGTTTATTTTGCTATGCCATTTTCTGTTGGCAGACTGACTGTGAGTTGTTTTTACATATATTCCATGATATTGTACTGATCCCATATAATCATGCTAAATCAGATTATCTCTCTATATCGCACATGAATGTCTGGAGAATGTGTTTTAAACATCTCTCAAATATTGCTGCAACTTAACTTAGCACAATATGTTTTATAACACTATCCAAGTCAGAGTTATAGTTCCTTTCTTTTCTCTCCTTCTTCCAATTCTTTTTGTATAGAGACAGTCACAGGCCAAGATATACTGATGTTTAACTTGGGCCTTCCATTTCCCCTCTCTCTCCATTTGTCTCTATAAGTCTAAACTGCTTGGCAACTAATTTGTGAAAAATTACTGCCATAGATCAATGCCCACTAGCCAAAGTCACTAGGAATACCTATCCCCTGAAGTCAACATAGTTGAGTTCATTGGTACTTGGTACACAAAGGGAGAACACACACTATTGTAGTCTTTGGCTGGTGGTTCTCGGCAGTGACATTGGGCATAATGCTTTTTATTCCTTAGTCTATGACATGGTAATAAACATTTAAAGGTCATTTTTAATTGATAATGGAAATATTTTGGGACACAGCAGTTTTGCCTAGGGGTCTTCCAAAGCAACTAGGTAGGCATTCATCTAATCTATTTGGTCTAAAAGATACTTATAACTTTGGTATCACATCCCTCCCCCCAAAAAAGAAAATTATACCTTTAAGTATTAAGGTTTTTTTGAAAAAAATGTGAGGCAACTTTTAAAAAGGATGCATGAGGTGTTCACCTAATTTTTGCTTTAATCAGGTTTTCAAACATCCTATGCATAGGAAGAATACAACTCTTAAAGGTAAATGTGTGAGTTGTAGCATTATTGATTAAATTTAAATATAAGGAGTTTATGCTTTTATTGTTAAAGTGCTAACTCTACACTGAATACTAATAGACTAATTTCTTGTATTATCTTTCACAAGTTAATATTGAATTAGAAATCAAATGATAATTTTAAGAAATTAAAAGAAGAATAATCCAGCGGAAAAGATGATATTTTTATGTAATACTTACATAATAGAGATAATTTGCCATAATGACTCAAAACTAGGCTCATAGAGTTTCAACTAAAGGTTAGGCTTTTAGAGTAATAGGTTCAAAATAGCTACCACAGAGAGCACTTCACTTTTAAAGTTTGGGTTACATTTCAAATTTGTGACTTACATTGTATAAGGTGTTGGTCAAAGATAAGTCATATTATTAAATGCATCTCATCTATGCAAAGAGCATTTGTCTATTATCATTTCATCTACATTCAATTATTGTAAAAGGTGCATAATTTTCAGAATGTGCTGTCAATGTCAAATGATTGCTGATCTATTTCTGGCCCTTACTGTCAGCTGGTTCTCAGCTTGTTAAAGGTCAGATTTTCAAATAGTCACCATTCTAAACTGAAATGTGCATCTGTTAGTTTTTGTCCAGTCTTAGTAAATGGTCTTGAGTCTTAGTTTATTTTATAATGTTGCTATTCTCATATACATTTTTGTATTTCTAACCTCCCTCCAACATCCCTTTGAAAAAAAAATCACAAATATTATGTAGATATCAGAAAAAAGCAGGTAGAAAAAAAGAATAACCATCAACTATCAACTGAAATATAGATTCTTTGACCTTAAGGCCCCCTGTAGCATGACCCCATTTTCGCACTTTGGACTGATCTAGAACGTCTGTTCCCAGAAGGCCTTATTGTTGTGTTAAACTTGACTTCACATAATGCTTTGTTTGTACTTGGGTTGCTTCTTAACACATTTTCTCAGTCCATTTGTTTTTCACCTATAAATTCACCCTCTCTCTATGTTACTTTTTCATTATTGAAATATCTTTCATTTCAACAAAGATTTATGTAGAAGAGAGAACATTTACTACTACTTATAATAACAAAAGAGAAAAGATAAAATTAATGCCAATAATGGGGATTGCCTTAGGTATATCCATACAAGAAAATATCATGTAGCCATAAAAGCACATCTTTCTCTGTAAATGTACATGCTTTATTGACTCCTTTTTATTTTTTGTTTTGAAATTATTTTAGACTTATAAAAAATTTGTAAAATATCACATAGCATTTCTGTAAACCCTTTACTCAGCTTCCTGTATGTTAGCATTTTACATAACTTAGTACTATTATCTAAACCAAGAAATAAATATTTATAAAATACTATTAAGCAATCTACAGATCATATTCTAATTTCACCAATTTTTCTGCCAGTTTTTTTTTTTTGGTCTTTTACTAGACATCATAAAAATTACTGGTCAGATATATATGTGATGGACTATCCCTCATTTAGGGTCTGTCTGATGTTTTCTCATGATTAATTGAAGCTATGAATTTAGAGATAAAGGATGTGAATATGTCATATTGAAAATTAAAAATAATGTGTTATAGAAGCTTAATGGCAAAGAAAAATACTCAGAGTATAGTTTTAAGTAAATTAGGAAAATATAAAACTATGTATTATATTCTATATGTTCATAACATGGAAAAAACATACTATTTATGTATATAGGGAAAATGAAAAATTTTTGAAAAGTATGTACAGTGTTTATAGTTGTGATTATTTGTAGTGGAATTGGGAGTGACTTTTTTCTTTTTGAATTTCTATAGTTAGTATTCATTTTTTTGCATTCATTTTATAAGTTAATAAATAAAAGGTATAAGGCCATGAAAAAAAAAAAGAAAAAGAAAAATGTCAGCCATACTTATCTCTGAGTCATAACAATTATTTTAAATTACTTTTAAAATATTTGTATGCATTCTCCAAATTGTATCTGATGAAACATGCATTGCTTTTATAATCAGGAAAGCATAAACTTGATTTGAATGCCACCACTATGTAATATTTTCACGTTCCTATTACTGGAAGTTCTGTCTTCGGTTTCTTTGCATATCATGTATGATTTATATTGTAAAAACAGTTATGTGTGTACTTTGATCTACTAGAATGCAAGCTCCTTGACAAGCAAAGAACATCTCAACCAATGTTAAAATGTCTATAGCATCTTATACAGTGCCATACACATAAAATACATCAAGAACTATTCATTGAATACATTATTTACTCTTATAATTTCCATTTGAAGTATCTCTTCTGATACCCCACAACACTTCAAGAAGAACAATTAGAAATGTTTATTCTCATTATTACCTTTATAAGCCAGATAAAGTCTTTAAGGGATTAAGAAGGGGGAAAAGTCAATTAACTATTTCTTTCTGTCCGGAGAAGAATAGTAGAATACAGGCTAAACTAAAGAAATGTTATTGTTAGTATCAGTAGAAAAGACAAGTCAGCACCAGTTTCTCTAATCCTTTGTAACATCCACCCTCCCCACTGACTTTTTTCTTTCTTTCTTTCTTCAATCAACATGGTCTAGACTGCAGATTTTTGAACTGGACCAACACTAAAATAAATAACTCTGTCATAAAATTAGGTCATTTGATTAGATTCCAGTGCAATATTAACTCAGGTTACTTAAAACTTTACCTATCAGAAGAACATAAGTGTCAACTTTTAAATTTATAGGAGAACACCAAAATTCAGTCACACTGAAAACGTTATCCCTCTATATTAGTCTGTTTTATAAACTCATAGACCAAAATTTGAGCATGTATGCCATTGTAGCTGGCAGTAATGAAAACTAGGGATGAGGATCACATGTCATGTTTTTTATAAGTGTATATATATACATGTGTATGTATGTGAAAATAAACATATAGAGAGAGAGTGTGTGTATAATACATAGAGAAAAGATCAAAAGCAAAGTCCTCAAAACAGAGACAGTTAGTGAGAGATTTGGACATCAAGATCTGTTTACCTCAATAAAAATCAGATTTCTTTTTTTTGGTGATAGGGTTTCTAGATAATGTGATATATCTTTCTAAGTGCAAAATCACATGCAGATTGCTAACATAAATGTTTGTTTGCTTCATTAGAAGAATTACTATGTTTAAGTTCCATGGACAAGGCCATGAGTGAAGTGGGCCTCAGTGCAAGACAGTAGAGAGTGGTAGTGATGGTGGAGAACTGGAAAACAGCTGCCTACCTGGTCCTAAGGCAGAAAACTGTGTTGTCTCAGCTTATGTTAGCATCTGAAATTATGAGCTCAATGTTGTCTGCTCTTCTGCTATTCCAGGGAAGCCATGAATTAAGGTCTTTGTGCCAAAAATATTATTTGTCAGTTTTTGGAAACCAGTTCAGATTATTTTGAAACAATTAAGTAAGCCAAATATAGCAAGTTTGTTAGACACATCTGATAGGTCATTTTGTATCCCCTGTGAAAAACATGAAAAAAACCTTACTCTGAATTATTATTCAATCTAATTATTTATTAGTAAATATTATTAAGATTAGCAGTCAGGGCCCAAGTCTGTAATCCTAGTACTTTGGGAGGCCGAGATGGGAGAATTGACTGACACCAGGGGTTGAAGACCAGCCTGGGCAACTTGGTGGGATCTCATCTCTACAATAAATCAAAAAAATTGGCCGGGAGTGGTGGTTTGTGCCTGTAGCAATTGCTTGGAAGGATGAGTAGAAGGATCTCCTGAGCCCAGTAGGTCGAGGCTGCAGTGGCTGTGAGTGTGCCACTGCATTCCATCCTGGGTGACAGAGTGAGACTCCTCCGACTTAAAAAAAAAGAAAAAAAAAATTAGCAGTCAGGCCCATGTTAATTTAGCATAGCACATTTTTTTGTGACCATAAAGAAGTCTACATGGCTGTCTGAAATTTTTTGTCTTTCAAATGTTTGATAATATCCATTTTATTTTCCTGTCAGTAAGTTGTATAATATCAAGATGACTCTTATTATCTAACCAGATCTGGTCACCTTGGCTTTGGTGTTCTTTTTTCTAAGTTCATGAATTTGCTAAATTTTACTGCTTATGTTGATTCTGTTCTACACCATTTCAACCACAGAAGGAATCAGCCTTTTTCCTTGTTTTCCATTCAAATCTCCCAACTAATTTCTGCCATACACAAGCATCCAAATACTCAAATAACAAGCTGTTGTCTCACTGAAAACTGAAGAGACAAAGAAGAGATTTATGAAATAACAATACAAAGTAGCAGTGTGTGATAGCAGAACTCTGGAGATCAAAACAGGAGGATCGCTTGAGGACAGAAGTTTGACATTAGCCTGAGCAACATAGGAAGACCCTGTCTCTACAAAAATATTTTTAAAAAATGAGCCAGCTGGCCGGGTGCAGTGACTCAAACCTGTAATCCCAGCACTTTGGGAGGCTGAGGCGAAAGGTTTACTTGAGCCCAGGGATTCGAGACCAGCCTGGGCAACTTGGTGAGACCTCCTCTCTATACTACATCAAAAAAATTAGCCGGGTGTGATAGCACGTGTCTTGTAATTCCGGCTACTTGGAAGGCTGAGGCGAAGGATCACCTGAGCCCAGCAGGTGGATGCTGGGGTGTCCATTCCATGAGCATGCCACCGCACTTGGTGACATAGTGAGACTCTGATTAAAAAAAAAAAAAAAAGAGCAAGCTGAGGCTAGAGTATCATTTGAGTCCAGGAGTTTGAGATTATAGTGAACTATGATTGATTGTGTCTGGGTGAAAGAGTAAGATTCTGCCTCTTAAAACAAAAAAAGAATAAGAATAGGTAGTATAATTTTTTTTTTCTTTTTTTTTTTTTTTGAGTTGGAGTCTCACTGTGTCGCCCAGACTGGAGTGCAGTGGCCGCTCCCGGCCATCGCAGCCTCGACCTGCTAGGCTCCGGCGATCCTTCCGCCTCAGCCTTAATATTTCAATAGAAAAACAACACAATATCAATGCTATCTTTGTAGTCGAAATGTGTTATTTCTTTGTTCCAAAATAACCCACCTGCTTCTACTATTGACCTAAATATAGATCAGTCTGATACAACTCGAAGTGATTTTGAAACTCCAGCACATATCATCCTTAAGATGGTGGTGATCTGAAAACAGCCCTCCTGGGCCACTTCTTGTGGTGACCCCTCCTTGAGATGCTCACTGGAGGTTGATGGTGGTTCAAGGATGCAGCCAATAGGGTACCAAAAAAGCTGATTTTTAAAGCAATTTTGCCAGCCTACACACAATTCCCTCTCAAAATTTTCATCTCTTATTTCTTCACTCCCATTAGCCAAAACCATCACCGGTTTGCAGAATCTTTGGCTTCCTCCTCCCTATGGCCCCCACTCCCCATCCCTGCATAAAGTAGATTGAACAGAACGAAACAATCTGTTTCTGGGCTGACATGCTTATGATGACCTCTGGGGTCTTTGTTCTTCTTTTTAGAAGATGGTTATGTTAACACAAGAAATAGCTTGAAGGTTAAAAGAATAATGAAAATAAATAACAATGCTTGAAGATAATAATAAGGAAAATGAAAATAATAACAGCAGTAAAAATAGCAATAGCTAACATGGCACTATGACAAGTGCTTTATAAATTAATTGATGCTTTCTTCAAACAACACCAGGAGGTGGGTGTATTATTGTTAACTTCATTTTTCAAACGAGGAAATTAAGGCACAAAACTTGTTCAAGTTATAGAGTTAACAAATGGCTGAGTTAGAATTTGAACCCAGTTGTCTGCTATTCTCATTTGGAGAAATATTTGGTACAAACTCTGAATCAAGGACAAATTCTAAAATGTAAGGTAACGTGGAGAGCAGTTTAATACATTCCTCTGCTGAAATAGGAGGCCTAGGATGACTATTCTGGAGAATGCAAGGAAAGAATATTAAAGCAGCCTGACCAATGCGAAAAAAATCATTAGAGTGAAACAGAACTCTGCAAAACATTTAAGGAACAGTTTCCTTAACTTTAAGAATCTGTACTTTAATTTTTACCCTTACACTTCACCCGCTTATTATATCCCTTTCTTTTCCTTGGGAACCTCTGATAGGTTCCTCTCCATTAGAAATTGCCCAGAGGTTCCAGGCATAGTTTCTTGGATGCCTAAACTGCATCAGGGAAAGTTGTTTGTAATCAGAGCAGCACTTCCAGCCCGCAAATGGGCTTAGAATGAGTCTGGTTAAGACGATAAACAATGGAGTGAACCAAACTGTTCTACAAACCCAAGAAAAATATGGGTAAAAGTCAGAACTTTCCCAAATGAATAGATGAATCATTTTCAAAGTTCAGTAAACCATAGCCCGTACAAGTGGAATGACGTAGGCAAGTCATCTGTCCTCTCTGAGCCAGCTTCCTGAGAAATGTTCCTTTTATTGAGTTTTTTCTGACTTGACTAAGGTGGTTATGAAAATTAAGGAAATTATCAATGTAAAAGCTTTTTGAAAGCTTATAACATATTATGCAAATGTATGATTAAATATATCTGCAGTGTGACTGATTATCAGCTCTCTAGTCAAGTGTGATTATAATTTTAAGTGTTACTTAGATTCATATGATCACATAATTTTTAGAAGTAAATTAGAATTTGGCCTTATGACCAAAATATACCAAAAAATAAAAATAAAGTCTTTTTTTAAAACTGTAGAATATAATTTTATGTTAAGTTAAATGCATTCATTCAGCCATTAATTCATTCCAGGTAATGTTCTAGGTACTGAGATACAGATACATAATTCAGACCAATGTTCCTAGTCTCCTAGTTCCTTATGTTAAAATGAGAGGAGACAAGTAAGAAAGTAAACAATACTTACTTTAAATATTTTGCTATACACTTCATAGTTGGGTCAATAACCACCATTACATGCCAACTTAGTCTGCAGGTTACTTTCACATGTTATCTCCTTTGAGCTTCCCAGTAGTGGTGTGAGTTAAAAAGTATGCATTTATTTTATTACTTTTCTTATTAGATGTGAAATACAAGGCTCAGAATGGAAAATAATTTGGCTAAAGGTCTTGGAGCTAGAAAGTGGCAAGGCCAGGGCTCAAATACAGGTTTTAAGGTGAGAAGTTCTGAGAACGGGAGTATCTTCTCATCATTGATCAAGAAAATGTCCCGGGAGTGGTAGTTTGTGGTTTTTCTTCTTCCCACTGCTTTCTTATTTAGTGTTCATATAACTTAATTAAATCAGAGTATGTATAATGCATCATATAATTATATGTTAATGAGTCCCTTAGCATATCTTATGTTTCTCTTATATACTTGCTTGCATTCTCTTTTGAGGCTCCCAACAATTATGTGTCCTTTTAGAATATGAAATTAAAATCAAGTATTCTAAATTGCTTTCATCCTATGACAGATTTTGATATATTTCTGATACTTTGCAATTATGTCCCTTAAAATTTCTCTAGAGGTTCTAGAATAAGGACTATTTTTTGTACAGTAATTTCAAGTTATAGAAATAAGTGATCAATATTATTCTCCAAAGCCAAAGCCTCATAGGACAGGAAGACTGAAAAGGCAAAATAACTAACATGTAGCTGGAAAGGGAGTGAGCTGGGGTTTAATTCTGGACGGTCTGCTTCGACATAACTCTAGACTCATGAGCTGTTTTACTCTGGATAGCTGGGCACAGCTCCCCTCTGAGATTAACAGGAAGCTATATCAGGCCCGCAGGCTTTCTAGCTCATTCCATTCCAGTCTCTCTTACCCCAGGAGTCAGGACATTCTTCCTGGTGTCTGACTTCCCTTCCCGTGGCAAGTGATTTCTGAGATTAGAAACTTTAAATTCTGTTGTGACGTAGCATGACCCGCATCTCATTCCAAATCCTGCCATGTTGGGCACTTAATACATGTTAAGCTTTTCTTCTAGGTTTTCACTTCACCTGTGTCTCCCCCTCAGATTCCTCAAGCATACACAGACAGTCTCTTCTGGACTCCACTGTTGGAGGCAGTAAAACCCTGCCCACCTTTCTTCCTTTATTTTTTCTCCTCTCTTATTGGGATACGTGGTCTCTGCTGAGGGCAGAGTGGAGAACCTCAACAAATGTGTGGCTTGGAGTCAGCAGAGGCTGTTGCCTGGAGCGTGGTGCGCCCTGTCGTCTGAGGAGGTTTGAGGGTGCAGAGGACAGAGGGAGACTCAAATGAATTCCTGGAAGATGTGGCCTGTCAGCACTTCTAGTGTCCAACATGCAAAGCCCATCCCTTTCTCCTCCAGCCCACAGACCACCCCATCTGCCTCAATTTTTAGATTGCTCCTGGAAGGGGGACCCATAAAAAACTGGAATTATCTTTTGGAGAGTGGGCCTCTTGTAGTACAGGCCTCCCCTCCTAGCTAAGTGTTCTAGGAACCCATCCACATCGGTGTACCAGCTAGTGTTGTGAGAGGCTGTGTATGGCTTCAGTGAGTTTTTTCCTTTTTTTTGAGATTCTGTCTGTCATTGTGTTTTCCCATTTCATGATGGGTGATTTACGAGTGCACCTACCCAAACTGTGCTGAGTGTTCAGCAGTTTTTAACCAAAAATGGCATGACCTACCCCTCTTCCCCCGCCATGCCCACACTCTCATTCACCCAATCTTGCCCTAAGTGACTTTTTTTGTGTTTCCCCAGATGAAAAAATTTCCCCTATGGAAATGTTTTGTTGATGTGGAAGATGCAAAACAAAAACAAAAACAAAAAATAGCAGAAGCACTAAAAGGCGTCTAAATGGACAAGTTCAAAACTGTTTTGAACAGTGAAAAAAGCGTCTGGATAGGTGTATTGCATCAAACGGTGAGTACTTTGAAGGTGACTAAAGTTTCAACATGTAAGAATAAATACACAATTAAAAAAAATAAGTTCAGATTTTTTTGGTTCCCCCTTTGTATCTTCTAATTTACTGTCAGTTCTGTCTAACTTGCTCTTTAATTACTCACTGAGGTTTAAATAATAATGACTATATTTATTTGTATAATGTTGCATTAGTGCAAGGTCTCTGTGATTGTTTCTCAAATCTTTCTGGAATTTTCTCATATCCCATTTTTTCCCCTGATACTATCTAGATCTCTTAATATCGTTTTAATTACCTAAAATATTATTTATTCTCACATAGATTTCTTGTGGGTCTATTGACTCTCCCTTAAGATATAGTGTCTCCTTGGATGGTTCCTCATTGTCACTGTGAGCTGATCTCCAGCAAATTAGGTTTTCCCATGGAAATTATATGTGCAATGTACTGTGAAACAATGTTCTATAGCAATTTCAGTTTTACTTCTTCCGGGTATTTAAAGGGGCTTGGAAGCCGGAAGCTGGTTTTTATGTTTCTTTACCAGCTTGGTGATTCCTGATTTCATACTTGTGCATATCACAGGCCTAGGATCTTACTTCTCCTAAGATATTATTTTGTTTCTCTTTCAGCTTCCTTATTGTTTCCTTGGGCTGGCTGACATAGCTTTAATGACCAGACATTGAGGTCTTGCCTTTATTCTGATGTCTCAGTCACCGCACCTCATATTCACTGTGACTTTGGGGGCATTAACCCCCATTCCCACTCCTAGTCTTTCCCAGTATTCAATCCAAAATCTTCCCGGACCTCTGTAGGCTTTCAAACTCATTACTCTTCATTTAAACTCCTTCCTTTCTTCAGACACCTAGTTATAGAGTTTCTCTTATACACTTAATTATGCATTGTTATATTTTAGCTACTGTTTCTTAGTGTTTGAAGAAAGAGGGCATTTGTTTTAGCTCTGACAACTCCTTACATTAAGAATCAATGTAACTATCTGAATGTTTTTCTCTCCAGGTTTTATTCATCAGAATGTTGGCTTTCTCTCAGAAAGTTGTCCCACAAAATAGAGTCCATCAATTCAATCAATTGGTAAGACAGAATGTCTCAGTTGAAAACTAATTCAAATACAAACTGTATTAAAGCAGTCAGTGAGGCAAAATCTAATCTTTCTTTTCATTTATGTAGAAAAATATGTCATTGTAAGCAATTGGTTGAGTTTAAGCTAAAAAGTAAATCTACAAATAGAAAGATAATATATTCTTTCAGGGCGTATCCCTACTTACTATAAAGTCTTTGCTGTGAAGAACTAATCGCATGCTAATATTTTGCTAAAGAAAAAAATGTTAATTAAAGATAAAAATATATTCTATTTTGCTACTATTATAATCTCTTTTTTTCTGGAATATGCTATTATTGTATTACTTTTCATCTTTAACTAATACTAAATTTTTAGGACATGATTGCATGCATGGGGCCCTAGGTCACATTTTAAGCCACAAAAACAGGAAGACAAGATGTTTCCAATATTTGGCCTTGTTTCTTCTATTTAATTCTCATGTATGCTCATGTATTTTTAAAATAAATGTTTATTTCCTCTATAATCAGAGAAAAGCAGCTGTAACTTAAAAAATTTACACCCTTGGGTCAAGCTATTTTATCTCAAGAAATTTATCTTAAAAGGCCATGGAGGTGGATTCCTTATGAATGGTTTGGTGCTGTCTTGGTGGCAATTAGTAAGTTCTTGCTCTATTAGTTCTCACAAAAGCTGGTTGCTTAAAAAGAGCCTGGCATCTCCCAGCTCCTCTCTTGCTTCCTCTCTCACCACGTGATCTCTGCACATACTGGTTCCCCTTCTCTTTGTGAGTAGAAGCAGCCTAACACCCTCACCAGAAGCACATGCTGTGGCCATGCTTCTTCTTCTTCTTCTTCTTTTTTTTTTTTTTACACAGCATGCAGAACTGTAAGCCAAATAAACCTTTCTCCTTTATAAATTATTTAGCCTCAGGAATTCCCTTATAGCAACACTATATGGACTAAGACAGCTTTTCATTACAAAGGTGACATCTGTTACTACTCTGCATCCTCATCTTCATCCCAGATAAGTAAACTCTAAGTGCTTAGCTTCTCTTAGTTCCAAGATATAACATAAGTCATTCCTTCCCTTTGGGATGTGTACGTCAGGATGGAGGAAAGAATAAAAACCATTGAACTTTTAAAAAATTCAAATAACTCATAAATGAACTAAAAGCAAGCAACAGAATACCTTGTCTTGAAAAAGAACAGGCCTGGGAGTGGTACAAAGCTTTGGCAAGTCCTAAAGCATGCTTTGCTGCATTCTGTGTTTGGTCCCCATGTAATAGCTCCTCTTCAACACACACACATCTAAATGTGAGGATAAAATAAACTTATTTTCTTATGTAAGTTTGGGGTAAGTCTATTTAAAGCCACACTTTGAGTATTTCTATTGAAATATATGCGTGTCACCTGCAGCGGTATAAAAGGATAGAATTTATTCTCTATTCCTATCTCTGTCTCTCTTAATTTGCCCAGAGGAATTGAGCAATAGAAATCTAATTTTTAGAAAACCCACTTTAAAAGAACCCTTTTTTCTTTATTTGGAATTAGTTGGATAAATGAAATTGTTTTTTCACTAGAGATTGGGATAAGAAGGTCTGGAAAAGCCTACATGCATTGCCTAGCACAGAATGTTGAGCGTTGGTCATTGCACACCAAGTTGGATGATGTGGGACCTTAGCCTTAGTCCATAGAACAATATAGGCACATAGATATAAACATGTTTTAAGACATCAAATAAGAGATAATTCTGATTCTTTCCAATTTCAGTTCACAATGTGTAGTATTTAAAATGTTTCACACATTTCTAAATATACAAATATCATAAATGATTCTAAAACACTGGACAGTGCCTACTATTAAAGATTAGCAGTGGCTAATAGTTTTGCCAGTTCACAGTACAAATGAATTAAAGACCATGGGGTGCTAAGATGATCCATATCACTATGGTTGTGAGCTGTGAAGCTTCGAATGCACACCTTAAAATCAATTTCAAGTTTCCAAGGAAACCAATGAAGATATTTCAAGAGAAGAATAACATGATTTGCAAATCAAAATCCACTTAAGACTGCTGCCACAGAATTATGTGTTAATTGGTGCTTGCCACGTTGTTTTAAAAAGTCAGGGGAAAAAAATCTTACGTTCCACGAATTCAGCAAAATAACCAAGACAGCACCCCTCATTTTCTTATCCGTCTGTTCTGTGAACATGATATATGTCAAACATAATGAAGAAAATGCAAAAGAACCCTTGTTACAGATTAAGATTTTACAGTACCCTAAATAAAGAGAATGGGAGAATCAGAAAGAATCAGCAGTTTGTAGGGGTGGACAGAAAGACGAAGGGGGGAAACCATTGATTGAGTAACTGTTTATTATTGATGCTCCGTTGGGTGCAAAATGAGATTTGATTTTGAGGTCCCATTTTATCAGTAAAGAAATTGAGGCTCAAAAAAATTAAGCCATTGACACAAGGGAACAACTATTAAATGTCACGCTAGGATATGAGGCACAGCTTGTCCGATTCTGATACTCTTCCTGCTGCATCATACAGAAGAAATGAGAAGTGCCATGTACTCAGGGTACACAGTGAAAGTGGTAGGGTGTGGAGTTCAAGTTCTGAGTTGATGTGTGTCCTGAATGAAAAGTTAGAAGTCAATGAATGTTATGCTGGAAGTATGTTGAAGTGCAAAGTTTGTTTTCAGACCCTGCCTAGTCCCTCTCCCTAACTACAGGATGATGTGGGCCAGGAATCATGTCTCTCTTACCTCTACTGCCATCGCATGAGTACAATGCCTTGCGTACCACTAGATGCTCAGAAAGTATTTGTAGATGTGCACTGGCACAATGGGTCATGTCAGGTATGATATAAAATTAATCAATGAAAATGCCAGTTGGGGCATTGAATCTAGAGCTATTAATTTTCAGTCTATCTGACACTGTCTAACAGCAATGGTGCCACACAATTTTCAGCAGGGCAGTTCTTTGAGCGAAGGCTTACTACAGTAGCTGAGGCATAGTAATACTAAATGGAGACTAGACTTTCCAAGCAATTATCTATAAAGTCCACCCTAGTCTGGGAGTGGTGGCTCACACTTGTAATCCCAGCACTTTAGGTGGCAGAGGCTAAAGGATTGCCTGAGCCCAGGGTTGAGAACAGCCTGGGCAGTTTGGCGAGGCCTCATTTCTACAATAAATCAAAAGATTAGCCACGTGTGGTGGTGTGTGCCTGTAGTTCCAGCTACTTGGAAGGCTGAGGTAGAAGGATCGCCCGAGCCCAGCAGGTTGAGGTTATGGAAGCCGTGAGTGTGCCAGTGTACTCCAGCCTGGGAGAAGGAGTGAGAATCTGATGAAAGAAAGAAAAGAAAGAAAAGAAAGCAAGCAAGCAAAAGAAAGGTCACCCTAAGGCTGTGCTGACCACTTTGGAAAGAGGCTGTGGCAATATATTTGCTTTCATAACTTCTCATGTGTCTGTTGATCTGCTTTAAACAGCTTGCACAGGTATGTCACATGCCCCTTCATGGTACTGAACCAGTCTTTGAACAGGATTTAACCTCCAAAGTGCACTCTGCAATCGCAAAGTAGTGTTATAGTGATTCCATTCTAAGAAGTCCCTCTAGTCACATTTTGACTCCAGGGTAGTTCATCTGGTGGTTTGCACTGAGAACTGAAATAGTCACCTGGGCAGAGGAATTCTAGGTCCTCCCTATAACCTAAGCAGAGACATTGTTCTTTCCAAGCTAGCACAGTATATCTACAACAGAAATAGGTCTAAGAAGTCTTTGCAAGTCTTACAATTTTCTTCTCGCCCCAGGGAATCCAGCCTGAGGCACAGCACTGGAACTCGATAAATAGCACAGTGATCTGGGAGTACAATGTGTTATCACTGTTACTTTTATTATAACAGTTGGGAGCTGGCCAAAGCTTTACAAAGACCAGAAAGCAACAGCAGGGCACTGAGCTGCCTTGGAAAAATATTTCTTGGCTCAAAGAGAAACTTCTTTAACAAGAATCTGACACCTCAAACTTAGCAAGAAAGCACAGCCCAGGTCAATCACATAAAACACAGCTTGACAGAATTTGTTCCATAACAATGCTAGAAATACAATGGTGTAACACATCAGATGTACTTAATAGCCTGAGAAAAGGTGCAACCGTTTAAGAATAAGTTACAGAAAATCTTTATTGAATATTCCGCTGAGTAGGGATTCAAGTAAAGTGTGACCTTGGCTTGGTGAGTCCTGTAGCCCTCTGGATCTTGGTTGCTTTACATTTACCTGAGATGGTTTAAATGGATGACCTCTCAGGTTCCATCCAGCTCTGACATTCCATGACTAAAAGAAGTTAGGGTTTAACACTGACATTGACATCCTGGGGCAAAAGAGAGTTTTAGTGCGTGTAACTGCTATGCCTAAAACAACTTCAAAACCCGGCTGGGGGGTCCTCAGGTTTATCCTTCTTTATTCAGTGTGAAATAAAGTAATACAAATCTCCCTTCTGTTAAGAGAATGTAGAAACAAAATACAAAAGTTTCCCTTTCCTTCCTTGACCAAGGAAAAAAGGAATTCAGATATGTGTTGCTCTTTGAGCAGGTGTTAATGTGTATATATATATATATATTAGCAAAGCACTTGACCTTAAAAGCAGAATGGTTGGTTCAGTCTTATGGTACAGAAAGTTTCTGTTTCCCAATAAGGGATTCATCAAACATGGAATATTTCACTCAGGGTATTAGTGAAATGTTCTTCCTCTAACTCCCCAGGTTAAGAAAACTTCAACGTGTGATCAAAAACTAAATCCTGTCCTATAATAATGAGCAGTGGTCTGTTTCCCCCATATACCTCAATATTCAAACCATGAAAAGAGAAGCCCTCTTCTGCTGAAATATTTATCAACCAAGACCATTCTGTTAGCCTTAATAATTGAATCTCCATAAAATAAGATTACTAATTCATAAAATACATGCTATTAGTGTTATTTAAATTAAAAATAATCTCCCTAATGGTCTTAAAAAAAAAAACCAACAGCACATTACTTCTTCCATTTTTTGATCTTCAAAAAGTCTTCCTAATAAGTCAGAACAATTTTTGTTTTTATCATGGGCACCATGGTTAACCATTTTTCTTTAGAAACTTTGAATAAAATAAACGTGCTTCCTGCAGTACTTAATCCTAAATAAATAGGCGTGCTGGGACTTCCAGCAAGATGGCGATGGAATAGGTCAGACTGTGAGACTCCCTGCAAAAGCGAGTGTCCGTATAGACTCTCTGTGTGAGTGGTTGTGTGCTGGTGGGTGAGTGAAAGTCCATCTGAGGGGAGACTCAAGTTCATGAAACCCCCCACCATCCTGAGATTGGAGCCCCCGGTGTGCAGGATTGTCTGCTGTTCCTGGGGTCCTCCTGAGAAAAGGCTGTGGAATACAGCTGATCCTCACCACCTGGTGCCTGGTGCACACCATTAACTGTGACAGCAGAGCAGCACAAATCCTGGATCTGTGGAGAGAGCAGGTCAGGGAGCGCTGGAGAGGAGCCCCACCACCAGTGAGAAAATCTGACTGGCACCATTTTCTCTGTCCTGGGACCAGACAGAGACTTGCATTGCCCCACCCAGCTCCACCAGCCTCCAACCTGGGATCTAGAGGTTATCTCATTAAACTGGGAGAGACAGACACTCCTCCCCTCACACTGGAACAGGCACAAACATGTCAGATCTGAGTGGGAGATTTGATAACAGTGGCAGCAGGCCAGGTGAGTACAGATTTGGTCCACCCTTCTCTCAGAGTAGTCTGTGGGGCATCTGACCCATTCTGAGAGCATCCCTATCAGCCTGTGCTGAGAGCGGAGGGAAGGGACTGGAGACCAGAGCTGAAAGCAAGTTGAAGTTACAGGAACAGCCTCAGAGTGAGTTTTTGCATTTCATTTTGTTTGTTTTGCTTGCTTTTTGTTTGTTTTCTGTTTTAGTTTTTTTCCCTTCTCTCTTTCTTTATGTTTTTGTTATGTTTCTGTACTTGCTTTGTTTCTGTTATTTCAGTGCTGTCTTTTTTAGACTTCCTGTTTATGTATGCATATTTTTGAGGGAGAGTGCATCAATAGGGAAGTTTTTGTCAGTTGGTGTGTTTGTATGGTTATCTGTATGTTTTTATTTTTTTTAAATCTTTTCTGTCTTGTTTGTGTCTCTTTTCATTTGTTAGTTCATATACCTGTCTGTTTTCTCTCTTCTTCTCTCTCTCCACCTTCCTTTTATCCCCCTCCTTCCTTTTTCCATTCTTTTCCTTTTTCTTACACCATTTTGCTTTCAGGGTCAAACCTGTACCCCCCACTGCATGGACAGATTGTAAGGCAGTGGAAAGTGCATACCAGGGGGCCTACACACCTGCTTGTGAATATGGAGATATGCAGATAGCTTCTGAATCACATTTTCCCCTCAATTAAATCTCAAAACTTCAAAAAGTACAGTCTCCCACCCACAGTCCAGCAATGCCAGAGGATCTACATAAGGAAAAATAGGAGATTGAACAGACAGAAGTAAAAGCTACCCATCATCCCTGAACAACAGAATTAAAGTAGAGATAAAAAAGGGAGAGGAAATCTACACAAATGAAGAAAAACCAAAGGAAGAATGGGTCTTACACAGACCCCTGGGAGGACAGTATCTGAGAATACAGACTTCAGAATGCAAACAATGAAGAGCCCCCAGAATGACTGGTATCAAACCAAAAACCCAGATATCAAGATATCAATAGAGAGAATAAATAGAAATGAGGAGAGAGAAGATGAATGAATGAAGGAATAGATAACTGAGATAACAGCAATAAAGAATACAGCAAATGAAATAAATAGCAAACTGATAAGCATAGACAGCAGAATTAACCAAGCAGAAGAAAGAATCTCAGAGCTTGAGGACTAAAATACGAAACTAACACAAACTGTTAAAAACATAGAAAAGAAGCTTAACAAGACAGAACAAGACCTCCAAGAGATTAGCAATTATTTCAAAAGGCTGAACCTAATATTAATTGGAATTTCTGAGGTAGATAGACAGAGACCACCCTGAAACAAACATTCCATGAAATTATCCAAGAAAACTTCTTTTATCTCATCAGATGTGACCATTCAAACACAAACTCTGAAAGACAACAAATGAGAAGATCAACTTCTAGACACATAGTAATTTACCTACACTAAGTAGGTATAAAAGAAAAAATCCTAAAGGCAGCAAGAGAGAAAGGTCAGACTACCTACTGAGAAAAACCAATTAAAATAGCAGCAGATTTATCCATAGAAACACTTCAGGCTAGGAGAGCTTGGAGCCTAATCTTCAAAGCTCTCAAAGATAAACAGTTTCAACCAAGAATTACCTACCCAGCTAAGCTAAGCTTCATCAACAATGGAGAATTAAAACCCTTCCCATAATCAATCCCTAAGAGATTACTCTGCCTCCAGACCAGCTCTACAAGAAACACTTAAGAAAGTATTAAACATAGAAGAAAAACAACAACAATGCCCTTCATAAGAATGCAGGAAAAAGAGTGAAAACACACATGAAACAACCCAAAAATCAAAAGAAGGATAACAAACAAATAAGCAAACAAATAGTAGCAACAACAACAAACTATATAAGAATCTCATGACAGGGATAAACTCTCACATCTCAATAATAAGCCTGAATATGAATGGACTAAAAAAATAAAGATATAGAATGAAAAGATATAGAATGAAAATGGGTAAAATATTATGAGGCAACAATATATTGTCTCTAAGAGACTCATCTCCCCATAAAGGACACTCACAGACTCAAAATAAGAGGATGGAAAACAAAATTTCAGGTGAACAGAACACACAAAAGCAGGAATTGTGATCTTAATATCAGACAAAATACTCCTTAAGCTACCAAAAATTTAAAAAGGTAGAGAAGGTCACTACATAATGATAAAAGGTTCAATCCATCAACAAGAAATATCCATCCTAAACATACATAAACCCAATGTAGGAGAACCAACTTTCATAAAGCAGCTTTTACAAACCTTAAAAAAGATATTGACTCTTACACTATCATAGCTGGGGACTTAAATACCACACTCAAACCATAGATCATCAAGACAAAAAATTCAACAAGGAGATCAGAAACCTCAATGTGTGATGCTTGACCAAATGTAATTGATATCTATAGAACAATTTACCCAACAACCAC
>CAUYQG010019997.1:0-11891 GCA_963574415.1 Tarsius wallacei | reverse complement strand
CTGCTTGACACTTAAGAGATCCTAGAACTACATGAATAACTCAGCTGATAGTCCCAAAATTTCACTTTAAATTATACAAGTGGACAGGAGGGCAAATGGGATTCTAGAAGTACACAGAAGGTTCTGTTTGGGTGAGAAGCCCCAGGGGAAGAGAGTGTAACAAGAAAGGACCGAGGGGAGGGCCCTCAGCTGAAGCCCATTTTGCCATTGACTGACCTGGGTCAGCTCTGAGACAAAGGACTGCCTGCCCTCCTGCCCGGATGTCACCGGGACTGTGACGAGAGGACACAAATACCAATGAGGGGCTTTTGACACAAATGCCAAAAAGGGGTTTTGAACTGAGATCACTCCTGCCTCAACTCACAAATTTTGAGTCTCCTGCAATTCGGAACGGAGTGCTGGGCCCTGGGGACTGGGATTAGAGATCTCTGGGGCGTCCGTTGGAGGGTATGTGTGAGTTTGCGTGACTGCTGTACAAATAATCCCAAATTCGGCGGCTGTAAAATATCAGAAACGAGTTATCTCAGAGTTCTGGAGGCAGCTGGAAGGGAGGATGGGTGTCTCGCCTCTTCCAGCTTCAAGCACCTGCTGGAGTTCCTAGACCGTGTCTCTATCATGCTGGTCTCTGCCTCTGCTCTGCTCTGCTTTATGCCACTGTTTTGAAAACCCCTCTATCTCTCTCTTGCATAAGGAGATGTGGAATGGCATTCAGGGCCCATCTACCTGGGTTATTTAGGGTAAGTTCCTCTGCCTAAGAATCTGAATCACATCTTTTGTAATGTCAGGTAATATTCGCGGGTTCCAGGGATTAAGATGGAGATGTACCTTTTTGGGGACCACATGTCAGCCCAACAAATCAAAATTAACTATAAGCCAAGCGTGAATGAGGTACCTGTGGTGAACACTATAGAAATTCAGAGGAGGGAGAGACCATTTGTAGGTGGGATGGGACGATTGCTTTAGAACAGGAGTTGGAGACCAGCATGGGCGACGTAGTGAGACCCCATCTCTACTCCCCTCTCCCCACAAAAATTAGCCAGACATGGTAGCAAGCACCTATAGTCCCAGCTACTTGGGAGGTGGAGTGCTTGAGCTCAGGAGTTTAAAGCTGCAGTGGGCTATGACTATGCCACTGCACTTCAGCCTGGATGACAGAGTGAGAACCTCTCTCTGAAAAATAAAAAGAGATCACCGGAGGGACCCATGTCATGAGGGCATGCCTAGAGCATTTTATAGCCCTGCGACGTGTTCAGTGATGTTTTAATCATTACAGTCAGTTATGTCCCAACTGGAAAAAGCCCAGCTAGGAAGTAGGCGGGCCCAATCTGGAATACTGTAATACTGGGGTGGGGGGTGGGGTACCAAAAAAACCTGGAATGTATTTATAAGAAACTGTACTTATTCTTACATGTTTAAGTTTCAGTCACCTTCAAAGTACTCTCCATTTGATGCAATATGCCTATCAAGATGCTTTCTCTACTGTGAAAAACAGTTTCTGAATCTGCCCATTTTGATCCCTTTTATTGCTTCTGCTGTGTTTTGGTTCACCTCTTCCACATTGGCAAAACGTTTCCCTCTGAGGATTTTTTTCATCCAGGGAAACCAAAAAAAAGTTGCTCAGGTTGAGATGGAGTAAATAGGGAGAGTGGGACATGGGGGTCATGCCGTTTGGGATCCAAAACCGCTGAACACTCAGCACACTATGGGCAGGTGCGCTCGTAAATCACCCATCACGAACGAGAAAACGCATCGCAACAATCTCCAAGAGAAAATTCACTGAAGTCAAACGCAGCCTCTCACAACACCACCAGCTGGTACACTGATGCTGATGGGCTCCTAGAACACTTACCTAACAGGGAGGTCTGTACTACAAGGGACCTGCCCTCCAAATAGTAATTCTGGGGGCTCTGGGGTTCCCTATCATATACTGGGAAAGTGCACAGTTCCTGCTGGAATAGTCCAGAGCCCCCAGGATCTCAGACCTGGCCGAGTCAGAGAAACGCGGACTGAGAGCGTCTCTCCTTTCCTCCCTGAAGGATGTGCTACAGCCCAGGTTTCCAAGTCAGTGGTGTTGGAGAGACTGTCCCGTCAGCACCGTGATCGGCTCTACCGAATCATGCATTTTGAGGACGTGTTTGTGAGGGGATCCCATTTGTCAGATATAAGGAGGAATAAGAGCTTAGGAGGACAATGGAAAAAGAATCCGAGAAAGAAAAGAAAGAAGAAACTATTATGGTGTGAACAGAATTAATTACGGGCTGAGAGAAAGCCAGGCTTCGATGCAGAGTCCTCGCAGGGCCAGGATGGCTGATGACCCAGAAGAGGCCTTTTCTGATCAGCCGCGGACATGCAAGGCTTGCCTGGCTCACGTGGCCTTTGGGCCCCCGCCCAGGTCGTCCTGTACAGCGTAATTAGGCTGCAGCCTGCCTTCCTGGCCTTGCTCCCAGCCTGATCCCTGCAAAGCCCCACGAATGTTTACAGCGCAAGTAATTGACAAATTAAAATCAGCAGGATTCTGTAAACATCCCTTCAAAGCACAGAAAAAAGCAAACAGCTCTCCACTACCCAGCAACTTTCTCTAAAGGAGTTTAAGAAACTCCTTTAATCGTCCATTAATCATTATGTCAAGGTGGGATATGGTCTTAGTCTGCAAGATTAGGAAACCAAGGAGCTGGTGCCTTAGGTGGCCTTTAAACCAACCATACAGAGAGCCAAAGACTCGTGGCTGAATCAGTCAGAACAGGCAAGGTGATGCTGTGAGGGCAAACAGCCCCCAGAGTCTCAGCGACTTCAATAGTGGCATGTATTCCGCATTCCCTCTGCGCACCCGTCCATCGGTGCCTGGTGGGAACTCTTGTTCTCGCTGATGGAACGGCCACCTTCTCGGCTGCTGTTGGTCACCATGATAGCAGAAAAATGTGTGGCTTTTAAAAAGAGTTGAAATGCAGGAGTGGTGACCTCACTGTCTTCTGGGGTCTGTGTTCTTTCTCTTCACGGCCTTTATTTCTCCATTTGTAAATTGTGAGCGATACATCGAGGCTTTTCTTTCTTTTTCTTTTTTTTTTGAGTTGGAGTCTCACTCTGTCACCCAGACTGGAGTGCAATGGCCGCTCCCGGCCACCGCGGCCTCGACCTGCTGGGCTCCGGCGATCCTTCCGCCTCAGCCTGCCTCAGCCTTCCAAGTAGCTGGAACTACAGGCACGCGCTACCACGCCCGGCTAATTTTTGATGTATTGTAGAGATGAGGTCTCGCCAAGTTGCCCAGGCGGGTCTCGAACCCGCGGGCTCAGGCAATCCACTTACTTCAGCCTCCCAAAGTGCGGGATGACAGGCTAAGCCACCGAGCCCGGCTGAAGCTTTTCTTTCTTGAGAGTGATACATGTGATCTATAGTAACTGTTGTATGAAATAATGGGACTAGCCTTTTTACATTTAGTAAAGATAGACATTCAAATAGGTGCAATCCTTGAAAAAGAGCTCATGTGAAAAGATGACGTTTATTCCAGTGAAGTTGCTACTGCTCAAAGCCTTTGAGTGGCCTCCAGTTTATGGGTCACGAAAACTCGTTTTCCAGCTGTAGAAATTCCAATATAAAAATGGTTGTGTGACAGGCTAGCTTAGAGGGATGCAGCACCATGGAGACACCAAAAGTCAGTCTCCACCAGGCTCCCAAGGTGGCATCCATTACCCTGGCAAATTCTTCAGCGTGTCAAGCCATCTCTTTATCGCGGCAGGTTCAGAAACCTGATTTTTCACCCTCAAGAGAAGACTCACATTCACCAAATGCAAAGTACTGACGTATAAATCCATATTGTCAGTGTACTGGTTTCAAGTGAGCATTATAGCCCTAACCCAGACAGGGGCCACAAGAAGTAAGGTCAGCAGAGGAAGGATAGCTGGAAGAATAGGGTTTCCATGTGGGCTTTGAGACCTCCAGACCTTTTTTGTTTGTTTGTTTCCTTTTTCCTTTACGTATTAGATCAAAATACACATAGCATAAAACATGATTTTAACCATTTTTTGTGTGTGCAATTCAGTGGCCTTAAGTGCATTGACAGTGTTATGTAGCAATCACTAGTAACTACTAATGCAAAATCTTTTCATCATCCTGTATTCATAAAGCAAGACCTCCCCATCCGTCCACCCACCCAGCCCTTGGAAATCACTGTTCTATTATCTTTGAATTTGCCTATTCCAATTACCTTTTCTGAGTAGAATCATACAATATTTGTGCTTTGGTGTCTGTTTCTTTCTCTTAGCATTATGTCTTCTCTTAGCTTCCATGTCTGACTTTTGTCCCTTCTTTAAGGCTAAATAATATTCTGTGATGAGTATCTGAACCTTATTTTGAGACCTGGCTTTCCTGTGAGACGGAGGACAGCCTGCCTGACATCTCCGAGTCTCAAACGCTTCTTTGGCCAAGGAATGACCATCTCTACTCTAGATGGTAATGAGATTATAATATGAGGTTCATATGCAGGACATAGTAGTGCCACAAGGCGTTCCTTGGGAGGCATGGACTTAAAAGGAGAGTTAAATGTCAGATGAACAGCTAAAATAGCCTCCTGCTTCCATTTCTGCCATATAGATGTCTAGCCTCTGGGTAACGGCCCAAATACTCAGCGCCTATTGGCAGAGGTCATTTTTGCCTCTCTGGCTCATGTTCCTTCCCCACCCCAACCCCCCCACCCCCTCTCCGTTCACCTTCTTCCATTCACCCCTCCCCATACGGAATGATCAGTATATGTGATCATGTTAGAGATAAACCATGCCATCCCTGGGAATCACTCTCTGTCTTCCTGGGCAAATTTGTGTGTCTCTGATCAAGTCCATTGAGATGTTGGCTTTAAAGTTGAACTCAAAGTGAATGAAATCTTACTTCTGTCATTTTCAAGTCTGGGCTTAGAATAATCCCCGAGAACCCACAGTATTTACTTTATAGTCCCACCTCACTTTATAAAACCAGGTTGACCAGACACAGTCACTCACCTCTTCGCCTCTGTTTCCGCTCACTAGAGTTGACTTCAAGTGACTCTTGACATTAAAAAAAAAAAAATCAAATCCATTCTGAGCACAAGAAGATTTATCACCAGTGAAAATGCTTTTATAGATTTGACACAAGCTTCAAGGGCAAACCCAAAAGATGATCAAGAACGTTGAAATGGCAAGTGTCAGAGAAACACAGTGACTACTATGGAAGGGATGTCGGTTATTCGGACTGGTGAATTATAGCATAGGTGGTCCCCAATCTATAATGGTTCGACTTAACGCTTTTTCGACTTCACAATGGTACAAAAGCGATACGCGTTCAGTAAAAAGCACATTTTGAAGTTTGATCTTTTCCCAGGCCAGCGATATGGGGTCCAGTACTCTCTTGGGATGCTGATCGTCCTTGAGGTCACAAGAGTAAATAACTGATAGTCTCCAATGTACACTACTCAATGAAGTCCATGAAACGTTCAATGCTTTATTGTCAAATAGGCTTTGTTTTAGCTGATGTTGCCCAACCATGGGCTAATGTGAGTGCTCAGAGCATGTTAAGGTTGGTCAGGCTAAGCTATGATGTTCGGTAGGTTTGGTGTATAAAATGCAGTGTTGACTTGACAAAATGTTCAACTTCCAATGGGTTTATTGGGAGGTAACCCCATTGTAAGTCGAGGAGCATGTGTGCATTGCAATTTAATAAGCAGCCACGCTACCACATAGTCACAAGTGGCCCAGCCAATGCTTTGTTACGGGGCAAGCCATACCTTTGGGAGTGGAGGTGGTGCTGGAGGCAGCCCATGACATTTACTGGAAGCTTCAAGAGCCCTCGTCTTGCATTCGACTTGGTAATTCATCAGTGATGTTCTGAGATGTGCCACGTTGACCCCTGCTGTGTTCCCCTAGGGTAGAAGGTCTATCCCGAGTGAAGGTGGGTCTGACGTAGAACCTTGAACTCCCGACAGGTCACAGAGATTGCATTTTCACTTTTTCAAAATTTAGTGGGAAAAAGACTATGAGATGGTGTGGATTTATCACAGTGGAGTCTATTTGTCGGTTTTGGTCTTCTAGGGAGGAAGCTTCAAACTCAGTCTTTCTGTTTAAGGGGTTTTCACTGGTGAATGGGTGGCCATCGAGGCTCCGAGGCTGCCAACTCATGAGCCCAGGAACGTGGCGGGGGGAGCATCTGCTCTGGTTTTTCAGACTGAACACAAGTTCTTACTCTGTGGCCCTGATGAAAGTCCAAGTTCCTTAATGGCAGGTGCTGCGTCTTGCTTAATTCTGTGTCTTGCAGTGTCTGGCTAATGCCCTGCACGTAGCAGACACTCGATAAATAACTGTTGTGTTAAAGGAAGTATATCTGAATTGGTCTGCTTTGGCTGCCATAACAAAATATAGAACGAGTGGCTTAAAAGATAGAAGTTTATTTTCTCACAGTTCTGGAGCCTAAAAGTCTGAGATCAGTTTGCCAGCATGGTCAGTCCCTGGTGAGGACTCTTTTCCTGGTTTGCGAACAGCCACCTTCTCACTGTGTCCACATGGTAGAAACAGAGGAAGCAAGCTCTCTGGTGTCTGTTCTTATGAGGACACTAATGCCATCATGAGGGACCCACTTCTAAACCTATTTGTCTCCCAAAGTCCACATTTCCGAATACCACTGGGGGTCAGAACATCAACATATGAACTTTGAGGAGACACAATTTAGTCCACAGCCTCACCCAGGAAATGAAATAAGAAACCAGACTGTCATATAACTTTTGATTGACATCTCAGCCACTCTTCTAACAGAGAAACATCTAGCCACCAAAATAGAAAATATTCTCAGAAAGACCAAAAGAATATGCATCAGTGCACGCATGTGCATGCACGCACGCACGCGCGCGCGCACACACACACAGTCTTTTTCTGGGATCGTTGTTTTTGCCCTGAGTTTGGTGATGTCTGGTATGTATGCTTACTCTTTGACAACAGAGCAGTTGTCAGAGTATAGTCAGTGTATTTTCATATGCCTGGCCCAGAAGCTAATTTAGAAATAACCACTCTCTCTTCAGCTTGTACCCCCTTCAGACAGCCTTCCCTTCCTCCCCTACTCCAGTGCCTGGTGTCCTGTGGTCTTTTCAACTGGATAGACCAAGATGAATCACATGTTGACAAAACTCACAAACATCTACTATCATTTTATGCCTAAAGCTGTGACGCACGTCTTTAGCTCGGCAGAGATTTTAAAGAAAGAATTTATAATAAAACATTCTTACGTAATCTTGGACAAGGCAAAGGGAGGGTGAATTTTTAGCTTATTCTTAAATACTATTGCCAAGGCTCTTTGGCCTTAATTTTCACATGGCTTGCACTTAAATGGCCTTAATTTTCACATGGCTTGCTCTTTATTATTTGTACTTAAAATTAAGGGAACGTAGAGAGTGGCCGAGGGCAGAGTCTCTGGAGCCAAGTAGCCAGGATTCAAATACCAGTCCAACTCTTGCTTAACCTCTGGGTACTCACTTTCTCCCTATATAATGGACAGCCTCACAGGGTTGTGATCAGGATGTGCGATACCGACATTTGTAAAGTGCTTATGGAGAATACTCTACAGATATTACTTAAGTATATTAAATTTTTTTTTAAAGAAGGCATCTTCCTGTCAATTCAGTGGACAGTGTGGGGAAGGAAAAGCCACGAGTTTGCCAACCCTGCAAGTGTCATTTGCTGATAGAACAAAACTACCAGGAAATAAGACAGAAGGATTCAAGCTACTGCTGAACCTTGATGGGACTGTGTACTCAGCAGAGTTCTCTTGTCTGTTCCTTCGGGCTTTATAAAAATCATGTGCATTGATATACTTGAGCTTTTTTTTTTTTTGAGTCGAGGTCTCAATCTGTTGCCCAGGCTGGAGTGCAGTGGCATGATCTCGATGATCATGGCTCATGACAGCCCTGACCTCCTAGGCTCAGGCTGTCTTTCCACCTCAGCCTCCCAAGTAACTGGGACTGCAGGTGCGTGCCACCATACTCAGCTAATTTTTTTTATTTTTTTTTTAATAGAGATGAGGTCTTGCTATGTTACCCAGACTGGTCTTGAACTCCTGGGCTCAAGAGATCCATCTACCTCGGCCTCCCTAAGTGCTGGGAGTAGAAGTATAAGCATAAGCCACCGTGCCCGGCTGGTATACTTGAGCGTTGAGACATTCCATTGAAAAAATGGTGGACCCCTGAGGTTGCATGTTTTGGGAAAGAGAGTCTCTTGACTTACCCTTCTTCCATTGTATTCTCTTCCCAGCCCAAGCTTTTGGCCAAGGAGCTTCTTGACCTTGTGGCCTCTCACTTCAATCTGAAGGAGAAGGAATACTTTGGAATCGCATTCACAGATGAAACGTAAGTACCACCAGGAGCCCCCAGAACTGGAGGCAAAGTCCGGAACCTTAAATCACAGGCCCCAGCTGTCGGCAGTGAAACCAGCTTCAGGCCACTTGGGTCCCGTGGTCTGGGGTCAGTCCAAGTTCATCATCCGAATTTCAAAGACCTTGTGATCATGCCTGGAACAGCCAAGGGATATAATTAGGGTGATGCTAATATTATGGAATTATTAGGTAAACTAGTCCTTACAATCAGGCAGTTCGTGTTCAGACCGAAATGTTTATTTTTTTTTTAAGTAGATCGGTATGGGTTTGTTTTCTATTCATGTTAAATGAAAACTTCTGGAGATGAAATATTTCTCTCCAGTGTTGGGATAACAATAACAGGAAGCGAATTTGATGATCAATTCAAAATGAAAAGACTCTGTGCAGTTTCACTGTCTAAGTTGAACCAGAGAGAATATGAGAATCAAAAATTCAGATTACTGATCTGATGGGAAGAGTATTTGCTTTCAGCAGGCTTTCAATTTGGCTTTATATAGTGGTGTTTTGTAATGAAGAAATATCTTTACTAAGATTTCAATTTTCTTCTTAATGTGCTACTATCAAAAGAATATAGTGAAGACCAAAGATTTCTACATAAAAATGAGATATTCTAAGCAAATGTTTTATAATTATCTTTCCTCTGTGTACACATGTGTGTACATACACACACACACACACACACACACACACACACACACTCCTCTGTATCTTTAGAATTACAGAGACACAGGCTGAGTCATACAGTGAGACCTTGTCTCTATAAAACATAAAAAAAAAATAGCTGGGTGTGATGGCACATGCTTCTAGTCCCAGCTGCTAGGGAGGTGGGAGGATCGCTTGAGCCCAGAAGGCCGAGGCCACAGTGAGCCATGATCGTGCCACTGCACTTCAGCCTGGGTGACAGAGCGAGATCCCATCTCTGAAAAAAATTAGAAATAAGAATCAAATTTTTTTTTTAGTTGGAGTTTTACTCTGTTGCCCAGGCTGGAGTGCAGTGGCACGCTCACAGCCACCCCAATGTCGACCTGCTGGGCTCCGGCGATCCTTCCACTTCAGCCTTCCAAGTAGCTGGAACTATAGGCATGCGCTACCACGTCCAGCTAATCTTTGATTTTCTTTTTAATTGTAGAGACAAGATCTCACCAAGTTGCCCGGGCTGGTCTCGAACCTACAGGCTCAGGTGATCCACTCACCTTGGCCTCCCAAAGTGCTGGGATTATAGACTGAGCCACCAAACCCAACCAGAATCAAATTTTTAAAAAGAATTACAGGAACAATTTCTTAAACTGCAAATAGATCAGTGCCCGGTTAATAACTAGACATGACAGCACAGAGAAGCCATGCCCTGGGAATCAGGGGGTACCACTGAGGCAGGGCGGGTCCATAGAAGAGGTGAGCATCTGCCCATGGGCTAGACTTAGCCTCAGGGAGCTGCAAATGGCTGGGGTGACCACATGATTTATTATCCAAATTGAGACACCGCAAACAAAAGGGGATGTGAATCAGGACTGTCTTGGGAAAACTGGAACATAGGGTCACCCTTTAAATTAGTGAAATTCAGGCTGTGGTGTGTTCAGGGAATGAAGCCACGTCTTCCTCAAGAAAGCCGGAAGAAGCAGGGTCACCCCTAGTCCCGGAGCCTGGAGGGGACGGAGGCACGAGTGTCTGGCTCTGGTTAGGGGGCACCACTGTGCCCTCAGTTAGGACCAGAAAGCCTGTGAGGTGTCAGGGCTGTGGCCAAGAGGAACTGGCACAGTTATTTTTTAAAATACTTTTAGAATATGCATGACTTTCATAAACACAGTTGTTTTCTGCCCTTTCTTTCGAGAATTACTGTAAACCCCTTAAATTACTCCTTGTGGGGTTTTTTCACTAATTAGAAGGAAACCGTAAGTTTCAATTCTTCATACCCCAGGGTTGGCATTTCCCAAGTCGGTTGACTCTACCCAAAGATCCTGTGAACTCTAGATGAGGCCCAATTAGACTTCCCTTTTGAATGAACATGAGTTGAAGAATGAGCACTTTATCCTAGGCCAAAGGGGAAGAAATGTGGTCCTGGGCCAAAGGGGAAGAAATGTGGCTGTGGGATGTTCCAGATTGCTGCCCCAACAGCACCCGCTGGAAGGGATGGATCATAAAAGAGAAAGTCACTCTTCTCCCCGGGAGGCATACACCACAGGAGGGGGCAGTACACGGGGAAGCCCAGTGGTCCCACCCAGCTAAGACTGTACCCTCTGGGTCTAAGCTCTCCTGGTTCTCGGTGCTGGCCAGGAAAGCGTGTGTGTGTGTGTGTGTGTGTGTGTGTGTGTGTGTGTGTGTGTGTGTGTGTGGGTTCTAGGGGGAGACGATGACAGAGAAGATGTGAGCCGTCTTGCACCCGCCAGAGAAAATGCAGCCACCTCCATCACCTGCCCCGAGGTCTGGGTGGAGGGTCTTTCCATCTAGGGTAGGAATGGCAGGCGACCAGCAGGGGGTCAGCGGAAAGCAGCTGGAGCTGGCAAACAGTTTCTGAAAAAGAACTGGGAAAAGACGAGTGCCAGGGCCCCAGATGAGATGAAGAACCAGCACTTTCAAGGGACAAGCACAAGGAGAGACAAGAACAGCGGGTGGCAGGGGGTGGCCATGGGGGGTGGTAGGGGGTGGCCATGGCTCGGGGCAGTCAGTCCTGGATGGACAACACCTGGACCAGCAGTCATTGCAGGCATCTCCTTGGTCGTCTGAACTTTGCTTCTTTTCTTGGTAGGAAAGGGGCCAGCGGGAGTCACTTGCTCTGGGTTGGTGTAGCCTTATGACATGTCCCCAGCCCTCCCTCTGCAGACCACTAGCCTTAGATCTTTTTGTTGTGTTCTGTTTTTAATTTTTTTGAGTTGGAGTCTCACTCTGTCGCCCAGGCTAGCGTGTAGTGGCACACTCACAACCACTGCAACCTCGACCTACTGGACTCAGGTGCTCCCTCTGCCTCAGCCTTCCAAGTAGCTGGAATTACAGGCATGCACCGCCGCGCCTGGCTAATTTTTTGATTTATTGTAGAGACAAGATCTCACCAAGTTGTCCAGACTGGTCTCCAACTATTGGCAGCCGGCCTAGGAGGCCCACTGAACCTTAGAAATCAGGGAGGGCCATGGACCCCGAGACCTCTAGGTAGTGTTCGGGAGCTGTAGACGCCATTACCCTCCCCTCTAACAATTTAGCATATTTAACCAGAAATAACTCTGATGATCTAAGCATGAGGCTCTGAAACAACAACAGGCATGGTTAGCTTTGGAAACTCGTTGCTCCCGCTTCTCACAGACTGCGGTTTTGGCCCTTATACAAGTTGTTCAAATTCAGGTCACACATGAGAGCCTTAATATAATTGCAAGCCCTTTTTTGTATTAAAATCATAGGTTTAAGTTTAGTATAGGTATATAGAGAATAGGATTTTAGAGCAGCCATTTTGTTAAGAGATTGTAATCAGCCATTCCGAGAAGTGGCCCACCAGGTACTTTGGACTGGGCCACATTCCTAAGAAC
>CAUYQG010019989.1:0-13157 GCA_963574415.1 Tarsius wallacei | reverse complement strand
AAGTAAGTTTCATCTCAGCAAGAAGGATTTTGATGTCTTTATTTATTTATTATTATTATTTTTTGAGTTGGAGTCTCTGTTACCCAGACTGGAGTGCAGTGGCCGCTCCCGGCCACCACAGCCTCAACCTGCTGGGCTCTGGCGATCCTTCCGCCTCAGCCTTCCAAGTAGCTGGAACTACAGGCGTGCGCTACCACGCCCAGCTGATTTTTGATTTATTGTAGAGATGAGGTCTCGCCAAGTTGCCCAGGTGGGTCTCGAACCCGCGGACTCAGGCAGTCTATTCACCTCAGCCTCCAAAGCGCGGTATTACAGGCTGAGCCACCGAGCCCGGCGATTTTGATGTCTTTAATCAAAAATAACTGTTAATCCAATGGTTGGAAGTAAGAGGTTCCATGTGTTGAGTGGGTTGTTTTGGTGGAACATTCAGTAAGCAGCTGGTAAATTTCCTTCCTGAGTGGGCTGTAGCCTTGGAGATGGTTTCACACAGCCCCCAGGATTGTTGTAATTTAGGACAGTTTCATAATGTTCTCCGGTTTTTATATATCTATTTTTTCAGATCTTTAATTTTATCAACATGTTAAATAGTCCAACTTTGCCACTGTCAAGTCTTTTTCAGCAAGACTGAAGATTTGAATTGAGTTAAGCCACATTAAATTGTGTTTACAACACATCCCTGGGATATTGTAGGCTTGGATTACAGGCTTCACCTGAAAACCTGAATTGAATGGGAGACTGGTAAAATTAGTTTATCATTAGCAAGATCTTTTTACTGAATGAAAGTGATTTTGGGCTTTCTAATAACCTAACCTTTGATATAAAGCCCAAACTCAAATTGCGTGTGATTTTGGTGAAATTAATCTTGAAATTAATTGATGGTATAAATCAAGTATAGTGCAATGAAAGGAGATGAGATTAACCTGGCTGGATGCATGCCAGCCCTTCTTTATTGTGCCTAATCCGTAAACCTGCTGTACTTAATGTCTTAATGCGATCTGAACGTTTCTGAAACTCATAGAATAGTACAAAAGCTAAAATTTGTTTCATTCCTTGTCTTTGTGTTTAGGTAACTTTGAATTTAATTTTATCTGAAGAGGAAACGATCAAAATCAAAACAAATTTTCCACCAAAACGAACCAGTATTCCTTTGAGAAGGGCAGCTCAGGTCAGGAACAGCAAACAAAACAGGATGAGTCTCTGAGACGTCTTATTTTACCCGAGAGCAAGACAGTGGTGGTGTCCCCAGAATAGTCAGTCAGGCTCCAGGGTCTCCTATGACCAAGATGGGCAAGTTGAACATCAGAAAGATTAGTGACTGCAACTGATTGAAATGCATCAAATAAAATTTTCATTACTTAATGATACTGAAAAAAGCTGATAGGCCATTTTTGGAGGTTGCTCTGGCACTAACTCAATCTTTTAAAAGTTTTTTTTTTTCAAAAAAGGAAAGAACCAAGCAAGCATTTATCCTGCTTTTCCTGTATATACTCTATTTCAGATAGAGGAGGCAAGAAGTTCTTTATAGAAAAATCCAAGCCAACAGATGCAGAAGATGGTATTAAGTAATTATTGTTAGTTTTAGTTAAGTGTGATCATGGCATTATAGTTAGGATTGAAAAGTTCTTACCCATTAGAAATATTATTTAAAAAATTTTTTTTTTTTGCCAGGCTTGGTGACTCAAATCTATAATCCCAGAACTTTTGGGTATCAGAGATGAGAGGAATTGTCTGAACCCCAGGCAACTTGGAGAGACCTCATCTCTGCAATAAATAAAAATTAGCCTGACGCGGTGTGTGCCTGTGGTTCCAGTTATTTGGAAGGCTGCAGCTGAGACTATAGGTGCATGTCACCACACCTGGCTAATTTTTTGATTTTTTTCGTAGAGACGAGGTCTTGCTAAGTTGCTCATGCTGGTCTCAAACTCCTGGACTTAGGTGATCTTTTTGCTTCAGCCTCCTAAAATGCTGGGATTATAGACATGAGCCACTACGCCCAGCCAGGAACATTATAAAAATTTTAAGGGAATGATATCATGGTTTTTTGTTGTTGTTGTTTGTTTTGTTTTTTGAGTTGGAGTCTCACTCTGTCACCCAGACTGGAGTGCAGTGGCTGCTTCCGGCCACTGCAGCCTCGACTTGCTGGGCTCCAGCGATCCCTCCGCCTCAGCCTTCCAAGTAGCCCGAACTACAGGTGCGCGCTACCATGCCCGGCTAATTTCTTTTTTTTTTTTTTTTGATTTATTGTAGAGATGAGGTCTCACCAAGTTGTCCAGGCAGGTCTCGAACCCGCAGGCTCAGGCAATTCACTCACCTCGGCCTCCCAAAGCCAAAGGATTACAGGCTGAGCCACCGAGCCCGGCTTATGATATCATGTTTGAGATTCGCTATAAAATACTTTTTTAAAAAAGTGGGAGTAGAGAGCAAATGATTGACAAATGTTGCTAATTGTTGAACCTGGGAGGTTACATCATGTCATGGTTCATCATATTCATCTCTCTGCTTTTACTTTGTGTTTGAAAATATCCTCAGTAAAAGACTTTTAAAAATATATAAATAGTAACAAAATTTAGATGATTGTTGGAACTTGAAAATGGAGATGATAGTGTACTAGTGAATTTTCATAGCATAGTCATGTAGAAACACTTGGAGACAAAATATTCTAACACTATTGAAACTGTTTTGAATAATAATTATTTTTATTATTTATTTTTAGAGATACGAGGTCTTGCTATGTTGCCCAGGCTGGCCTCAAACTCCTGGGCTTAAATGATACTCCCTTACTCCCACTCCGACCCCAGTCAGGTAGTTGAGAGTACAGGTGCATGCCACTGATATCATAACTCTGAAGTGAGTTACTGGCAGTTGTAACTTCTGGTTAAGTTGGCAGGTCACTTAACCCAGCGGTCCTTAACCTTTTTGGCATCAGGGACCTGTTTCGTGGAAGACAATTTTTCCATGAACCAGGTATGGGGTGAGGATGGTTTCAGGATGATTCAAGCACACAGTATTGATTGTGCCCTTTATTTCTGTTATTATTACATTGTAATATATAATGAAATAATTATACAACTCACCATAAAAAAAAAAGAGGCATGGATGAACGTGATAAATAAAATAATGGTCAGGCCACATGCAGATTAAAGTAAATGTCAGATTCTGACTTACAGCCTGCTACCAGATGTGGCTGTACAATTGAAGTACATCAACTCACTTGCCACTTACTGATAGGGTTTTGATATGAGTCTGCAAGCAACTGCTATATTATGGTCTCTGTGCATCAAATCTCACTGCTAATGTTGATCTGTATTTCAGCCTTTCCCCACCACAAGCATCATTGCCTCAGCTCCACCGCAGATCCTCAGGCCTTAGGTTCTCATAAGGAGCACACAACATAGATCCCTCACGTGCGCAGTTGACATTAGGGTTTGCCCTCCTATGAGAATCTAATGCCACCGCTGATCTGACAGATACTGGTCCGTGGCCTGGGAATTGGGGACCCCTGATTAACCTATCCAAGATTGTATTTTCTATGTCCTGAGTAAAATGGGGACAAATTTGTCTCACTGTCCAGAGAGGGTGAAATGGAGACAGTAGCATGAAGAGAAGGTGGCATGCCAAGCATGCAGTAGCTCAGTAAATGTTAACAAATATTGTTGAAATGTGGAAGTTGCTGACAAGAGTGACATTTTCACATCACCAACAGTAACTTGTCTTACTTGAATCTTAAAAATCTCATCTGTTTTGATTCCGCCCCCCCCACCTGTTATTTGAGGAGCAGATGCAGTCTGTGTGAATGGCGCCCCTGGAGTTGGACAGTGCACAGCTCTTCATGCCTTATGTAGGAGGATTCTTGACCATGTGGCTCTGAAGGTCCAGACTCCCCCATCATTGTTTTCCCAGAGCCTAGACACAGAGGTTGCTTTCTGAGTATTTCCTGAATGAATGAATGATTGAACAAACCAACCAACCACTGTACTGGAGCACATTGTTTTGGCCATGGTAGGTTGTAGTTGAGGAATGGAAACTTGTGAGTGATTGTAAAAATCCATGTGTAGATTAGTGGCTGCAAGACACAATAACATTATGCTAACATTCGGACATTTTTCCCGCGTGGGAGAAGGCTGAATTTCAGCTGAAGAGAAAGGATCTGCACAAAACCAGCTTGTGTCTGATGTGTCTCCATGTGTGTTGTGTGTCTAGTTTAGCCACAGTAATGCAGCTTTGCTTTAGAGCCATCATTGTCACAAGCTTCCATTTTTTTTCCCTTTTTATTTTGCTGCCAAACTATTCTCACTGCTGTGGTCAACTAGGAGTGCAAGTAGTTTCCCGTCAACATCTGGTTGTTTGTAATAATAAACATTAATCTATGATGTTACTGTTTAAAAATTCATTATAAACATTTAAGGAAGCTAATCTTAAGAAGAGCTTAGTGAGATTTTAACAGTAACTGACAGATAGTGGCCTGAGGCCCCAGCTGTGAAAATTCTTAGGATGAAATTGAGCAAGTATTTAGCTCTGTGCCTGTGTTGGCCTGAGTGCTCTGCAATGTCCTGGGCACAGGGGAATGAATAAGACACGGTTCTGCTCTAAGGAGCATAATGTCATCCTCAGGAGGGCGGATGTTAGCTCTAATAGTATTTCATTTCATCTGGAAAACTGTTCCAGTTATCTCGGTCAGGCTTCTGGCAAGACACAGCACATTCAGCGTGGGGGATTTGAGAAAATAAAGGGGTTCTTAACAAGGAGAGGGCTGTGGGAGGCTCCCTGGGGACTGATGCACTTCTCACCTCCAGGCCTGGGAGGGGAGGACAGACAGTGGGCGGTCCCATAGCCACTCTCCTGGGAGGGGACCCAGGGAACACTTCCCACCCCATCTCATCTCCTTTTGCTGGTGATCCCCATTGCTGAATCTATCCAGAACCAGAGGGCAAGTGGCATGGAGTAGTCAGCATAGTTCAGCCATTTGGCTCCTGGGGCACAGGGCAGGATGGAAAGTGGGTCTCAAGAAAAGATGGAAGGTTCCAGCATTGTTTCCTGTGCTGAAATGAATTATCAAGAACTAAGTAGCTAAAAACAACAAATCTATTCTGTCACACTTGTGAAAGCCAGAGTCCGGAATTCAGGTGCCTCTGTTTCCCCTGGAGGCTCTAAGGGAAGATTCTTCCTACCTCTTCCAGCTTCCGGTGGGTGCAGGCTTCCTTGGCTTGTGGCTGCAGCATGCTCCTTCGTCTTCACATGGCTTTCTCTTCTGTGTCTGTCTCCTCCTCTGTGTGTCTCTTAAAAGGACTCTTGTCTTGGATTTAGAGCCACCTAGATAATCAAAGGTGGTCTCCTCATCTCCATATCCTTTATTTAATTATATCTGCAAAGACTTTTTTTCCAAATAAGGTCACATTTGCAGGTTCCAGGAATTAGGTTGTGGATACATCCTTTGGGGGGGCCACCTTTCAGCCACTATGAGCACCCTGTCACTCCTGGGAGAGTTGACACTCCTTCATGATGACGGTAGTAGATTTTGTGATTCTCTGTGTAATTCGTCTTCTTCTGTAGATGGGCACTCCCGAGGGCGGAGACCTCACCTTTCGTGTTTACTGTCTCTATTGCCTGCACTACCCAGAGCCAGCCCATGATGAAAAAACTTTGTTTTGGATGAATGAATAAACAGATGAATGAACAAGCACAGAAGACAACATTACAAATACAGTAAAACCAGTGGTATGCCCCAGAAGGATGGGAAACACCACTGCATGGACCGCTTCCAGCGGATGGGTTGTATGGTGTATGAACTGTGGCAATAAAGGAGAATCCAAGAGTGCCCCCTGAAGAGGCTCTCATTTTGTGTGGTGCTGGCGGGCTGTGTGTGTGGGGGAGGGTGCGGTTAGAAAAGGCTCAGCCATTACCAGGGCAGAGTTCACGGTGGAGCTTGGACAGGAAGGCGAACCAGGCTGAGTAGCCAGTGTGAGCAGAGTTGCAGGGGAAAGAGCATCCCAGCTCCAGGCTTGGCTCTGTGTGTTGTGTAACAGAATGTTTGCTTGCTAAGTAAAATGCAATTGATTACTTGGTGTAAATACTAGGCCTTCTGAGAATGGTGTAGGTGAGGGCCTACCTGTTATCTCTAGTAACCCAGCCCAGGTTCCAAGTCTGCACTGGATTTCGAGCATTTAAAGGACTTCAGTACTATTAAGGGTTCCCATCCCTTTGTTTAAATTTGCTAACATAATTCAGTAATGCCATTTACCTAGTTGTTGTGTTATGTTGGCTATGTTATAGTATAAAGGGAATAAGGAATGCTTTGACTATCTTTCCATGGAAAAGACTTAGCTTGGAAGCATGGGTAGATTTGCCCATGTTAAATTTCGAAGACACGATTATAATTACAGATGAAGGAGCCAGACTCTGGCCAGCTTTAATCGGAATTTCACATTGTAGAAGTGTCTGGTTTGGAAAGCGTCCACTGGAAACCTAAGCCCTTGACCCAGCAGTGGTCAGCAGGGCTGTGGGCAGTCTCCCCTCCCTGTCCCTGTCCTTGACCCTGTGTGCCTCTGATTTGTAACCATTGTGTGTACAGAGGGGAGCTTATATCTAGTCTTCTTTCTTACTGCCTTTATTTTCTCCCATACTCTCCCAACCAAAGTAAAGAAATAATGATGTGTATAGTTGAGATAGAGTGTGTGTTCCAAGATAAACTACATCCCAGTGACAAAGAGATCTCCATATTTTTCCCTGGACAAATCATATATGCTTTTTTTTTCTTTTTAAAAATTACGGCAGTTTATTTTCCGCCAACCTCCGCACTCTTAATTGTATTAATATCTAACAATTCTTTTTTAAGTAAATGGCTTTTTCTGTAGAGTTACCTGTACCTGTTATAGTGAATCAAACACTGTAGTTAAAAGTAGAAAGAGGAAAGTTTTAAAAATTACCGTTCAGGGGTTGCTGCTGATAACTTTGGGTGAGCATCTTTCCAGACAGCTCTCCGTGCTTCTGGATAGATAGGCAGAACAAGCTCTGTTCAAATGGGATCCTGCTATAAATACTGTTATCAGGCATCTTATTTTTCTTTGACTATGAGAAGGAAACTGAAGTGAAACTGAGTATGTTTATAAAAATGTTTCTTTACCACAGAGAGATTGTTTCCTGAAAAGACTTCTCTATGGTTGAGAAAAAGGATCATGAGAACTATCAGGAGGTTGGCAGCACTGTTTTCAGTTTCAGGTGCCTGTTGGCACCCACCGTGAAGATGAAGACATTAACAATTTGTGATTTTTTCCCCCCTTAGTCCGAGGGTTCCCAAAATACCTCTCTAAGCATTCTCAGACTTATTGTATGGATTTGGTCAAGACGGCGAGGCTAGGGAAATTCTGCTTTTGGAATGACCTAAAGATTCAGTTTGAGACCCACACACAGACTCGGTCTCAAGTTTTTTTGTTTTGTTTTGGTTTGTTTTTTTAAGTTGGAGTCTCACTCGGTCGCCCAGACTCTGGAGTGCAGTGGCTGCTCCCGGCCACCGCAGCCTTGACCTACGGGGCTCCGGCGATCCTTCCGCCTCAGCCTTCCAAGTAGCTGGAACTACAGGCGCGTGCTACCATGCCTGGCTAATTTTTGGATTTATTGTAGAGATGAGGTCTCGCCAAGTTGCCCAGGCGGGTCTCAAACCCGCGGGCTCAGGCAATCCACTCACCTCAGCCTCCCAGAGGCGCGGGATTATAGGCTGAGCCACTGAGCCCGGCTTCAAGCGGTTTTATTAAGGAGCTCCGCTCTTACATGAAGGGCCCGTGGCACTTACTGCCTGATGAACATAGCTCACTTGTTTTTACTCTACTTTTTGTTACTTGCCTTATTTGCCAGACTAGGCTTTGAATGACTTTTGGTTTTTTTGGGTGGGGTGTCTCTCTGATTCATTCAACAGATCTTTACTGAGTGGCTGTTGTGTACAATTTAGTTTGTATTCCGGTGGAGGAGATAGACAGTGAGCAAGAAAACCAATTTATTTATTTATTTACTTTAGAGACTGGGTCTCACTCTTATCTAGTCTAGGGATCATAGCTCACTGCAGCCTTGAACTCTGGGAGCCAAGCAGTTCTCCCTCTCAGCCTTCCTAGTACCTAGGACTACAGGTTCACGCCACCATGCTTGGCTAAGGTAAACAAACTTTTTTTTTAAAGCAGGATTTATTGAGAGGACAGAAAAACTCCCACAGTGGGAGGGGACCTGAGGGGGTTGCCCAACAAACTTTTTTATTTATGTATGTATTTATTTATTTATTTGAGTTGGAGTCTCACTGTGTCACCCAGACTGGAGTGCGGTGGCCGGGACCGGCCACCGCAGCCTCGACCTGCTGGGCTCTGGCGATCCTTCCGCCTCAGCCTTCCAAGTAGCTGGAACTACAGGCGCGCGCTACCATGCCCAGCTCATTTTTTGATTTATTGTAGAGATGAGGTCTCGCCAAGTTGCCCAGGCGGGTCTCAAACCCGCGGGCTCAGGCAATCCACTCACCTCAGCCTCCCAAGGCGTGGGATTACAGGCTGAGCCACTGAGCCTGGCTTTTTTTTATTTTATAGAGATGGGAGCCTCAGTATGTTTCCCAGCCTGGTCTCGAACTCCTGGCCCTCAGGCAGTCCTCCCTCCTAGGCCTCCCAAAGTGCTGGGATTACAAGCATTAGCCACTTGCCCAGCCAAAATAAATTTAATACTCACTGTTGGCAGTGGGTGCCACAAAAGGAATGAGCACTGTGACAGAAGGCAGCTGGTGGTACAGATAGTGTGGTCAGTGAGGCCTGGAAGGCTAGCCAGGGGCCTGTGTTCCCAGAACTGACCAAGAAGGGGCAAGTGGGAACCAGGTCACGCAGGGCCTCACAGATCAGAGCTGATGAGTCTGGTTCCATTTATGCTGACTCAGTTTATTTGGAGTCTCACTCGGTCGCCCAGACTGGAGTTTCTCAGAATTCTCTGTGCTTAACTCAGGGCCTGGCAGGTGCTATTTACTTAGTAAATGTTTGTTAAAGCCGGACACGGTGGCTCACACTTCTAATCCCAGCACTTTGGGAGGCAGAGGCGAGAGGATTGCTTGAGCTTAGGAGTTCAAGACCAGCCTGGGCAACATAGTGAGACCCCCTGCCCCTATGGTGGGGGAACACACAAATTAAACTGGTGGCTGTTCAGGAGGCTGAGTGCTCCTGCCACTGCACTCCAACCTGGGTGACAGTGAGACCCCGACTCAACCTTCCCCAAAATGTTTCTTGAACAAGGGATTGAGGACAGTGACAGCACACAGAGCAGTGGGTTTGGGAGCAGGAGCCTGAGTCCTGGTCCTAATTGTGGCCTGGAACACATATCCCTACCCCATCCTCATCCATCAGGTGAGACCAGCAGGAGAAAAAGGTCTCGGCAGCGGTTGGTTTATTTACAATTAAATTTACTTGGAGGTAATTACAGTTTTATATGCAGTTGTAAGAAGTAACTCAGAAAGCCAGGCACAGTGGCTCATACCTATAATCCCAGCACTTTGGGAGGCTGAGGTGGGAGGATTGCCTGAGCCCAGTTTCGAGACCAGCCTGGGCCATTTGGCCAGACCTTATCTCTACAAAAAATCAAGAAAAATTAACCAGGCATGATGGTGCATGCCTGTAGTTCCAGCTACTTGGAAGGCTGAGACAGAAGGATCGCCTGAGCCCAGCAGGTCAAGGCTGTGGTGGTCATGAGTGTGCCACTGGCCCTTAGCCTAGGCGACGGTGAGACTCCGACTCAAAAAAAAAGTGACACAGAAAATCCCTGTGTCCTCTTCATTCAGTTTCCCCCAGTAGTTACATCTGGTGAAATTCTAGTAGTGCACTCAGGACCGGGATCTGACATGGTTCTGCCTCATAGTTGCCCCCACCCCCAGTCCCTAATCTCTTCTCCATTTTTGTAATTTTGTTATTTCTGGAAAGTTGTGTACCTGAAATTATGGGGCACATGGCCCTTTGGGATCAGCTTTCCCCCCAGTGCAGCCCTGAGCTTTATCCAAGTTGTCGCGCCTGTCACTAGTCATTCTTTTGATTGCTGAGTGGTATTCTGTGGTGTGGATGGACTGTAGTCTAGCCATTCACCGTTTGAAAGACCCCTGGGTTGCTTCAAGATTTTGACTGTTACAAATACATGTTGCTCTGAGCAGTCGTGTGCAGGTTTTTGTGTGAATGTAAGCTTTCATTTCTCCGGGATGAGTGCCCAGGAGTACAGTTTTTGGGTTGTATGGTAGTTACACATTCAGTTATGATAAAAAGTGCCAAAGTGCTTTCCAGAGTGTACAATGGTCTGATTTTGTTTGTTTTGTTCTTTTGCATGACTTAACAATGGAAGGAAAGATGCTTCTGCAGGACCTCGGTAAAGCCCGAGGAGCTGCCCTGTGGGTGGGAAAGGCAGAGGGACAGGAGCCCCGCCTGCCTATTAGGAACCCAACTAGCCTAGGGCTTTCCAGCCCCCAAATTCTCCCTGCTTGCTAAGCAGGAAGAGAGGAGAGCGTTTCTACTGTGCTAATTTTGGGGGTGTTTGTAGCTTTGCTTTTCTGATGTGGAGCTGGAGGTTTGCTTGTCCATTGTGATTTAAATCCTTTCTGCCTTAAGCTGAGCCTGATCTTTTAGGCTCTTGGGTCCAGCTGTCTGTCTAGAGCTGCAGATTATGTGTCTGCTGAATGGAGCCCTCCTGCCTGGTGGGTAGGGATCTCCCGACTGAGGCGATGATCCAAGGACTTTTTTCTTTGTTGCCTGACTTCCCCAGCCTCTTTTCTGTGTCTGTGCGCACATGTGTGTGTGTGTGCTTGCACGCATGTGGTGCGCATGTGAATGCACTGGGAACTGTGTGAGAGTGTAAATGGGTGTGACTGGGGGTGGGAGAGCCGAGGCCACACGGCCTACCAAGAGGAAGGAAGTAGCAGCAGAAATAGACTGGGTGGGGTGTAGAGCATTAAGGAGAAAATGCTTGACAGGGCTGGGATAAAGAAGAGCTGCTTAAAAAGGAATGCAGATGCCACTGGGTAAGGGGTTGTGCACTGTTGACCAGGCTGTGGCAGAGGAAGAGGTCACGAGTGAGTGAAAGGGACCTCAAGCCCGGATGTGTGTTTTCTCTTTAAACATACTTTGGCTAAGTGTGTGTGGACTTGGGCTGACCTTGGCTAAGTGTTGTTAGGGACGCCTTACCTTTTTCTCAGACCTTCCATTGCGCCTCTCTACCCCTAAGGTCTGGACAGCTGGCTTCTCCGCCCACAAAGTGCCTGTCATCACTTGAAAGGACAGAGCAAAACCGCTGCTGGGCAAGATAAGTCCTCTCTCCTCTCCCAGCTTTGGGTCGGCTTTGCTACCAGACCGCCGGCCGGGAGCTAGGAGGACTTGGAAGAGCTGGGTGGGCAGTGGCGAGACGGAGGAGGCAGGGCTGCTGTCAGCACAGCTCATTCCCAGGGTCTCGCGTGCTTGCTTGCCAGATCACCAAGCCTGCTTCTGAAGCCTGAGTTGAGCCCATGCCAGTGCGCCCTTCCCCCAAAAGCGATTCTTTAGCTTCCTCTGGAGCGGCAGCAACTTGTTTTGAAAAAAATCAAGCGTGGAATCTTACAGCTGTTGAGTGCTACAAGCACAATGACCGTAGTAAGGAATTCAAGTCACAGCAGAGCCGTGGAAGTGAAAGCTTTGCACGGCGTCACAGGACAAAGCCTGTCCTGGAAATGTGTTGGAAAGGAAGCCAGCCTTGCTTTTTATGACAGGGAATGGCGTCCAAGTGAGAAACCAGAGGGGCTGGAGTCTGGGCTGCCTGGCATCTGCCTGGCATGTGATGTGCCAACCCGGAGATGACAGTGGGCACAGCAGGCTCCTGGAGAGGTGTGGGACCCTTGGGGGCTTGCCTGTGAGCTGATGCTCTTTGGGTGCTCATCATCCTGTGTGTTCCTTGCAGACGCAGAATGTTCAGCTTAACAAAGAAATGACGCTCGCCAGCAACCGGAGCCTGGCAGAAGGAAACCTTCTGTACCAGCCCCAGCTGGACACACTGAAAGCACGCCTGACCCAGAAATACCAGGAACTGCAGGTTCTCTTTGAAGCCTATCAGATAAAGAAGACCAAGTTAGGTAACTTTTTAAGGGTGATCTTTGGAGAATAAAGAGTTGAGGGGAGGACACATTTTCAAGCTTTTTCCCTACCAGGAAGGAAATATTATGAGCAGATTTCAGGTTAAGACAGTGACTCTCCTGTGGCGAAGGCATAGTTCACGTATAGAACGTTGAAGGCCCCTCGGCCTGCTGCTGCTCGGGAAGGTGGGGTGGGCGGTGGGACTGGCTCCTTCTCCCAGTGGCTCTGCCTGGTGGCAGCTGCTGCCGAGGTCAGCCCAAGTCCACCCGCACCTCCAGGCCTGCAGTGCTGAGCGGGTGGCGGAAGTGTGGGCACCTCAGGGTAGTTGCCAGGACAGGGGGCGGATGTTGGGAGGAAGCCAACCAGTCTAGAAGTCACCAGCTTGGAGGAGACGTAACCACTTTTAAAATTCAAGACTTCACCCCTCTAAGCAGCATAGAAAAAACACCAGTTTTGCAGTTATGATGGTCAACTAATGTTTTTTGCTCTGTTTGACCCTCAGAGTTAGTGGTGAAAAATATACGTCACTGGAGCACTTTATTTTAATGTCACACTTAAATTTGCAGCCATTAGGAGGAGATGTAGGAATTAAATATTGTTGAGCATCCTGAGTGCTTTTGATAGCTGTCAAAGGGACATTTAGATTGAGAGAAGTTGGAGCCAAGTGTGCTGTAGTCCCAGGTCTTTGGCAGGCCGAGGTGGGAGGATCACTTGAGGCCGGGAGTTAAAGACTAGCCTGGGCAACAAAGCAAGACCCCCATCTCTACAAAAAATTTAAAACTAGCTGAACAAGTGGTGCACGCCTGTAGTCTCGGCTACCCAGGAAGCTGAGGTGGAATAGGATCGCCTGAGCCCAGAAGTTCAAAGCAGTAGTAAGCTATGATCACACCACTGCACTCTAGCCTGGGGGGCAGAGCAAGACCATATCTCTTTAAAAAAAAAAAAAAGAAGCCGGGTCGGTGGCTCAGCCTGTAATCCCGCGCTTTGGGAGGCTGAGGTGAGTGGATTGCCTGAGCCCGCGGGTTCGAGACCCACCTGGGCAACTTGGCGAGACCTCATCTCTAC
>CAUYQG010019985.1:0-10420 GCA_963574415.1 Tarsius wallacei | reverse complement strand
CAATTTTTTTTTTTTTTTTTTTTTTTTTGAGTTGGAGTCTCACTCCGTCGCCCAGACTGGAGTGCAGTGGCCGCTCCCGGCCACCGCAGCCTCGACCCACTGGGCTCCGGCGATCCTTCCGCCTCAGCCTTCCGAGTAGCTGGAACTACAGGCGCGCGCTTCCACGCCCGGCTAACTTTTGATTTATTGTAGAGATGAGGCCTCGCCAAGTTGCCAGGGCGGGTCTCGAACCCACGGGCTCAGGCAATCCACTCACCTCAGCCTCCCCAGGCGCGGGATGACAGGCTGAGCCCCCGAGCCCGGCTGAGTTCAAATTATTTTAAGCGTGGCATCTTAAATACCTTCCCTTTCCGCTGTAGCCTTTTGGGAGTCCTCAGTGCGGGAGGGCGTTCTCTCAGACTTTCCACTTGGGGCGGGTCCGAAGCTTTGATGTCTGCCCTCCTCGTGCAACCAGACAGACTCGCCCCATGCATACGTGCCCCGAGGCGGATCCGCCTGTGCCCTCTTGCCCCTGGGTTCCTGCCCTTCCCTCTGGCCTTGGTGCCAGTGTGCGAAACTGTACGGGAAGCTGCCTCCCACGTGTCCCCATCGGCGGCCCATCCGCTCCGCCCAGCATCTCGGAGGAGGGAGCGGCCTCTTGGGTCCGAGACATCGGTGACGCCGGTGCAGAGGACGGGAGCCGGGCGTCCCGGGCTCGCAGGGCTTCTGCTCGGAGGGCACCGTCGCTCCCGCTCACGGTCCGGAGCTGCGCGCGGGTCTGCGTTCGGCAGCACGGCTGCATGACCGCGCCGTGGGAGGGGCGCTCGAGCAGGCCCCACGTGAGACGTGCGTGCGTGCTGGCTGCTAAAACTTTCCGAGTATCTGGCCATGGAGGAGCGACTTGGGAAAATAAAAAAATCGGTCTGAATAAGGCGAGCGGTTAATGGGCGAAGGAACTCGAGCTCTGAGTTCTCCAGCCGTCTCTGGCCTTCAAAGAAGTATTTTGCCCCTAGAAGAAGAGAACTGTTTTGCGACTGTGTTTTAACATGGGGTCTGGGGCAGTTATCCGGTTTTGACGTTTACCTTTCTCTCTTTCGTTGACAGTGTCATCAGCAAGGTGGTTCCCGCCCCCGAGGCTAAGCCGGGCCCTTCCTTGAACAGGCCGAAGACCCCGCCTCCAGCCCCCGCGCCAGTCCCTGGGCCTGTGCACGTGGGCCCCGCGCCGGTGCCCCTGCCACTGCTGGCCCAGGCCACCGCCTGCCCCGCCCTGCTGCCAACCCCAGGCCCCGCGGCCTCCGGGGCTGCCGGCGCCAAGGCTCCTGTGCGCAGCGTGGTGACTGAGACCGTCAGCACCTACGTGGTGCGTACACGTCTCAGGGGCTGGTTGGGAGGATGTGCCGCTCCCACTTTCAGCATGGAAATGTTGTCAGTTAAGAAGTGTTCTGTAGCCAGGCACAGTGGCTCCCGCCTGTAATTCCAGCATTTTGGGAGGCTGAGGCTGGTGGGTTACTTGAGCCCAGGAGTTTGAGACCAGCCTGGGTAGCAAAGCAAAACCCTGTTTCTACAAAAACCAAATATTAACTGGGCGTGGTGGCTCATGCTGTAGTCCCAGCTTCTCAGGAGGCAGAGATAGAAGGATGCCTGAGCCCCGGAGTTTGAGGCTGTGGTGAGCTGCGATTGTGCCACTGCACTCCAGCCTGGGTGACAGAGTAAGACCCCAAATTTAAAAAAAAAAGACCAGACGTGTCCTCCTATCATTATTGAGTTTCAGGGGCAATCCTTCATTGCATTTTCAAGCTTTTTTACATAGTCAGCCTCCATGGATAATGTCAAAACATTATCCTTATTTTATATTGTTTTGGAATATGACTACATACATATATAATAATGTCAGTGTATAACTATAGAGAGATATTGAAATCCCACATTGAATTTCTTGATCAACCAATTAAGTTCTTCACTTAAGAGTATAATTTTTGTAATGCACCTAGATCTTATGAGCCAGCAGGCATTTTGAGTAACAGCACTAATTATCATATTTCATTGGCTAAGATCCAGATTATACTAGAGCTTGCATATTAGATGAAATGAACTTTTAGACCACAGAACTCCTGAGTACCCAAGCGTGACTTCAGATTGTAAAACCCACCATGCTGAATGAGTCCACATTGTCCTGGAACTGTTTTAGATGTTTTTTCAGACTTAATAGTATTGGGCCTTAATCAAACCCTGAATTCAGTCTAGTAACGAAGTATTTATTACAGGTATGTTCTTTGGGCGCTATAGAGTAACATACAAACATACCACAAAATGTTTGTTTTAGCCTAATGATGGCAGTGATCTTGTGACTAGATACTGTATATAATCAGAAAGTGGCGAGGTGGTAGCCAGGCACGGCATGTCTGTAGCCCCAGGATTTGGGAGGCTGAGGCAAGAGGATCACTTAAGGCCAGGAGTTTCAGATTAGCATAAGAAACGTAGTGAGACCAGTTGCTGTAGGTGTCTGAGACAACACCACCTCAGTGGACTGGTCAGGAACGATTTTGTACTTAGCCTCCTCAGCCTCCTTGTCTGTATCCCATCATCAGGGGGTTTGTGTTGGACCCGATGATCTCCATGACACGTGCTGGCGCTGAAATTTCCAGCTCTCCATCAGATTTCGAGTAACTCCCTGGAGATGAGTCCAGTGGGGATAGTCAGTGTAGATGAAAAGCCTTCAGGCTGGTGCAGACACTCTGTGGACAGGACAGAACGTGTGATTGGGTTAAATGCACAGGCAAAAGGCAGACTTTGTTGCTAATAGTGAGATGCTGGAAATGCCCCGTAAATCCTCTCATCTCCAGTTTCCCCATTCTTAACCTATCCAACAACTGTTCTATGATCTTGAACCATGCACGGTGTTTGAAAGGTCTTGGTAAGCGGGGAGGTGTCGGGCGTTAGCTATGGCTGATGCTGGGACAGAGTTCTTATGTGGCGCAGAGTCACAGCCTTCTCATGTCAGGGAAGGTCAGCTTGCTGCAGGTCTGGCCGTGGATGGTAGCCTCAGGGCATAGGATGCTGGGCCTGTCACAGCCACTAGACAGCTGACATGCTGTGGCTGCCGCTTCTCCCCATGTGGCATTCTCTCCTGGAATGAGACGGGGCCAGATGTGTAGCTGCCCATGGATTTCTTAAGGAAGTTTTCATATCAGCGTAGTTGGCTTTTGTAGAGATTTTCTTCAACAATGGTAGGCCTTAACATGAGCCCATCGGTGGCATGAAACGTATACATACCCCAGGACACCCAGCACACACACACAAAGGCCTTTCTTTTTCCTCATGACTGTCAGTGTTGTGTTTGAAAATATAGGAAAAGACTATTAACTTGCAGAATAAACCTAATGAAATGATATGCTGTCCACAGTAAGACTTTTTGAAAATTACCTTTTACTTACACTGGCTTTGAGTGCCCATCATACAATTGTTTCCACTTCCAGATGGGTTTTATGAATGTGGATTTGGAGGAAGTGGCCCAATTAGGAATTCTTCCTATTTAGAACTGCTGGGTTAAATAAAGTTAAGTCCAGAGAATGCGATATTGGTAGCAAAGTAACGTTTCAGGGCGTAGCTCCTTGGCCCCCGAGCCCTGTATTTCTCTTGCCCTGGAGTTGATTGTACTTTCCTGAAAATGTCATAAAGGGAATGGAAAGTTACTTAGTAACAACTCTTTTATATCCTTGATCGTATCAGCTAGTTCAGCAGAGAGGCTTGGCTAATAAGTAATAAGGTGCGGGCCGGCTGTGTGTGTTAATGCCAGGCCTGTGAACGTGACTGAGGAACCACATGTAGGTGAAAAGCATCTGTGGCAACTGCGCAAAGCCCCTCATCGTTAAGAATGGAGGTGGTCATGGGGTTGTTTTAGATGAAGGGACTTAGGTCATGCTAACCTCAGAGATGTATGAAATGGTTGGTTTCTTACGGCTTTCAAAGCAGGGTTTGGAAAGTTCACTAGAATTGTCTTATAATTGAGCCCTGAGTAGCTGTTTTCATCTGATTCCAGAGTGGTGATGACCTTGACCTTGGCTCTCATGGGTGCCCATCCTCTGTGTCTTTCTAGTGTCGTCTGTTTATTAGGTTCACAGTGTAGCGCTGTTGTTCTCACCCGGTCTCTTCTGGTTCTTTTTCCCCGCCGCCCGTTCTGCCCCTCCCCCTCCGGCGCCAGATCCGGGACGAGTGGGGCAACCAGATCTGGATCTGCCCCGGATGCAACAAGCCGGACGACGGCAGCCCCATGATCGGCTGCGACGACTGTGACGACTGGTACCACTGGTGAGCGCCGGCCTGTCATTGGGACGGGCCCCGAGGAGGAGTCACGTCCTCTCCTGGGACAGCAACCCCCAGGAGGTAGCCCCGCATGGGCAGTGCCCTGGGCCCAGCTCGGCCACTGTCCTGAGGGTGGTGTCCAGATGATGTGGGGAGCCCGTCACTGGAATGAATTGCAAACCCAGAGGCTTTGTCCTCTTGTCAAACGCCCTCGGTTCTGAATATTTTGCTTAGCCTGTCTGTCCTTCAGAAAAAAATAAGAGGAGACCTGGAGTCCCCGCTCCATCTCCCCGTCAGCTGTAGGAGCTGTGGACCTGGCACTGCACATAAAGGCCACGTGAGTGTGGGCAGGCGTCGCAGAAGCCAGCCTGCTCCCGGCCGTTAAACCTCCTTAGCCGCCCCCGGAGCTGCAGCTCAGCCAGACTTAGGCAAATCATCCCGTTTCATCTTTAAAATGTCAGGTGCAAAAATATAGCGCTCCGTCCAGTTATCATGTCTGATGTATGATAGCCGTAAGATAAAAACAGCTGCTGCTCAGAATTAAACCACTCTTGGCTGAAGGTGCCTGCGACTGACCTTGCGGGGTCCCTGGGAGAGGCGCCGTGTGGCAAACCACACCCGGCCGAGCTCCCTAAAGTAGAGCTATGCAGCTTTGATTTCTGGTAAATATGTCGTAGACTCTGAGAATAGTTAAGGCACAGACAGGAAAAGAACATCCATGTGTGTGAACTCGCTGATGTGAGTCTCCCTGCGCAGGCCCTGTGTCGGGATCATGGCGGCGCCCCCCGAGGAGATGCAGTGGTTCTGTCCCAAGTGTAACCCCAAGAGGAAGGACAAGAAGCACAAGAAGAGGAAGCACCGGGCCCACTGACGTCCCCTGGGAGTCATTGCCTCTGGAGGGGCTGGTGCAATTCCACGACACCCCGACCCCGGCTTCCTGAGGATGGAGGGCCGGGACAGGAACAGCCGGCCAGGCCGGGCTCCCCCTCGAAGGGTTGGCCTGCTGCTGCTGGGGTGATTGAAGGAGACTGGGCGGGCGTGGCCTTCCCAGTGCTGGGACAAGGAGCACCAATCAGAGAGCATCGTCTTCCTTCCGTCCTGACTCTCTCCAGGCCTTTCTCTGGGGTGTTAGATGAGAAGATAAGGTGTGAACCGCCTGCCTGTAACTCGAGGACGGCTCGTTGGTCTGTATACAGTTTTCAGCTCTTCCCTCTCTAGTAAGATAATCATAATAGCATAAAAGAAAGCTCTGCTTGGAGCACTGGTCAATATTTTTGTGACAAGAATATATGAAGCTTCCCTCCCCCACCCCACCCCCCGTTTTTAGTACTAACATGTAAAATGTTCAGGCTTTTGTGAAATACCTTATATTTTTTAAGAAAAAGGTTTCTATCATGTCCTGTTTGCTTTTGTGCAAATTATTTTTGTTTACTCTAATGTATTTTTTACCTCTGTTGCATTCTAATTTTGCCTCCTTTAAACTGCTGGAGTGTCTTCTCACTGCTTGTACATTTCATCAACTTGTATAAAAAGTTCATACGGAAAGATTGCCCCTAATGTAAATAATAAATATTTATGAAGTAGTTATTTTTTAAATTTTTATCGTGTTTAATTCTGGCTTTCTCTGAAATCCACTGTGATTTCAGCCATGTCTGTAACTGTGCTGTCCGTGAGAGAGAAGGCTGGCGTGAGAGCCCGGCTCGGAGTCCTCACCACCAGCTGGCCCCAGCAGTGCCCGGGAGGACGCAGGGTGTAGCCTGAGCTGGGCGGAGGACGAGGCCGTTGCAGTCTGGAGGCTGCGATTGGAAGTGGTTCTGTTTAGGATCTATTTTGCGTCTGGACATCTCTTTGACTTACTTTTATTACAAGGACATCGACGTTCCATGAAAGTAAAGAAGAACCATATACTGTATTTGTGTTTATATTGTTTTATTTCTGCAGGTCTGTTCGTTGATATTGTGCTTGACAGCTGAAATGAAGTATATTGTGAATTTTTTTTTAAGAAAACTCATCAAATTTCAGGGTACCACAAACTTTATTATATGTTATACTGCCCACTATTTATTATATGTTATAGATGTCAGAGGTAAATCAAATATTTTATTTTTAATGTAAAAACATCAAATTTAACTTTATTAGCCTATTTTAGCAACTTTGGAATAAACATGGACTTTTACTTGATTTTGAAATAATCCCCATTTGGGCCCGTGTGATGGATCTCTTGACTGCTAGAATGTGGGCTTTGAACCTGATACCGATATATGAACAGAAAATGTGACTTTCTGAATGCCAAGTAGATCGATACTAGTGTATGATTAGTGATACTTTACAGCATAACGTGTGGTTAGGGAAGTGCGGCTTCTACCATGAACGCTGGCCTGCGGATCAGCAGACACGGCGTCAACCTTCCCCAGTGCAGGGTGCCGCTGCCCTCGGCTCCAGGGCCAGAGTTTTCCCACCTCTGCAGGGAAGCACGGCGTCGGTGTTGAGATGTGTGGTTTTTGTTTTGTTACTTTGAGATCATTCTCAATACTTGATACTTTCCCCTGCACAGATGTGCCCATTAGTGCTTTTTGGAGAGGGATGAGGGGCGGAAGAAGTGCACAATAAAGATGATTGGCCGTTTCCGAGTTTGCTTTTCCATTTTCTTTATTTGGGATTTAGTTTCCCGGGCATGGTCCGTGGACCCTAAGTTGCCACGTTCAAGTGAGCAGGTCACGCTGTGGTGGCGAGTGGGGGCGCCTGCATAGAACTTTCTCCCGGCCCCACTGTCTGCAAGGCTTCAGCCCCGGCGACTTCCAGGGAATTTCAATCCGTTTGTTGTCCCTTGCTATTTCATGGTTGCTTTCCTAAATCCAGTTCATGATTTTATAAATGGTCTTTGCAATAATAAAACCAAAGAATCATTTTCAGGGGGCTGGATAGCTGGAGGGATTAGTAATGGGATACAGAGCCTTTCACCTCTAGGCCAGTGAGCCGGATCCAGGCCGGGTCACCGGAGACCGAAAGTTGTCACCATCTTATGACTGTGCAGCGGCCTGTGTGAAATGAACTGGTGGTCCCGGTCTCCACCGGGTGGCTGTCTGTGACACTGACCAAAGGAAGTTCAAGAAACTGCAAACAGAAGTGTGGATTAGAAAATAAAACATCTAGGTTACGAAGAAAAGTTAGCAAGTTGGCCATAGTCGTTCTCCCAAAAGTCACAGCGAAGAAAAAGAGCAACTTAGAAACACCGCAGACACTCCTAAGACGGTGGAGATGAATGTACTGTCCTTGAGGAAGCCGTGCAAATTAGGGAGAGAAAAGGCAGACGGTGCGAGAGGGGAGAGCGATCAGTTGGGAGGATAAGTGAGTCAGGAGAAGCACTTCGAGGGGCCTGGACAGGCAGAAAAAAATGGGATTGACTTTGAGGGAGAAGGAAATCGCAAGAGGCAGCAGGAATTCGAGTAACTACCGTACCCAGAATTGGATGCGGAGGAATGACAGGTATTTCCCTTTGGAGGTTAGAAGGTTTCCAGTTGGAAGGAAATCACGGCCTGCTTTGATTTATCGTTTGAATAGCATCAACACTTTATAAAGAGACGCAGTCAGGGAAAAAGAAGCGTCCTGGCTAGCGGGTTTATTGGAAGAGATGGTATTTAAGAAACAGACCTTCACTCACGGGAAACTGAGAAGCGCCCTGGTGCGATAATCTGTGGTCGGAGCCAAGTGGGACTGGCCAGGCGTCATTTCTGCGGCTGGCGAGGTGTTTCTCTTCCGAGGGTGTCTGCGGTGGAGTACAGCGCACATCTTCAGCCTCCCACCGACAGGCGATTCCAAATGTCCCGAAGAAAACCAGAGGGTATCAGAGTCTTCTGACTCTGTCGAGCTTCTTTCAGAGATAAAATACAGTGCGCTACTGTGTCACCCAAACCGCCTTTGTTCTCCTTTCAATAGGATGATTAAACAAAGACCTACTAACCAAATTAAAGTATAAAATGAACGCGGAGATAGGAGCCCTTGCCACTGAGAATGCTAATGAATGAAGTTCACTGGAGGCATGCTGGCTACGCTTTCAATACAAACAGTTTGATGGCCGATCTCTCTAGATCATAGCAGCTTTCTTTAGAAGTTAAAGCCTAAGAGTAGATGAGTTCCCTCGCCTAGAGAATGAAATAGAGAATGTCCTGAATAATGTCTCTTTCCACAATGGTATCAGTCGTTCTGTGAGGAAACGATTTCTTTGAGAATCTCGCATTAGTGGTAGCCTAAAAAGTATAAAGTGACTATTAATCCATGTGTGCAGACCAGTCTATAGATGACATCGAAATTAGATATTTAGATGGGCAGACAGGCTGGGCACAGTGGCTCATGCCTGTAATCTCAGCACTTTGGGAGACTGAGGCAGGAGGATGGGAGGATGGCTTGAGTCCAGGAGTTTGAGACCAGCATAGGCAACATAGCGAGATTTCATCGCTACATAATAAACAAAAAATTAGCCAGGCGTGGTGGCGCCCATCTGGAGTTCCAGCTACTCAAGAGGCCGAGGAGGGAGGATTGCCTGAACCCAGAAGTTCGAGGTTATGGTGAGCCGTGATCATGCCACTGCACTCCAGACTGGGCAACACAATGAGACACCGACTTAAAAAAAAAAAGAAAATGAAAAAAAAAGTACATACATATATATGTATTTATATAGACAGCTGAACTGTTTGTTCCTCATTTCATTTAAATGTAACATTTAGGGCTGGGCTCAGTGGCTCAGCCTGTAATCCCAGCACTCTGGGAGGCTGAGGCGAGTGGATTGCCTGAGCCCACGGATTCGAGACCCACCCGGGCAACTTGACAAGACCTCATCTCTACAATAAATCAAAAATTAGCTGGGGGTGGTAAGCGCACACCTGTAGTTCTGGCTACTTGGAAGGCTGAGGCGGAAGGATCGCCGGAGCCCAGCAGGTCGAGGCTGCGGCGGCCGGGAGTGTGCCACTGCCCTCCAGCCTGGGTGACAGAGTGAGACTCCAACTCAAACAATAAAATAAATGTAACATTTAGGCAGGGAGCTGTGGCTCAGGCCTCTAATCCTAACACTTTGGGAGGCCGAGGCAGGAGGATCTCCCGCGAGGATCTAATGTAAGTTCCTCAAAGAAATAGTTTTCTCACAATGACTGATACCACTGTAGAAAGACATGTAATTCAGGGCATTATCTAGTTCATTCTTCAGGCAAGAGCCTCTGTTGCCCAGGAGTTCGAGACCACCCTGGGCAACATAGCGAGACCTTGTCTCTACAAAATAATCAGACAAATTAGCCGGGCCTGGTGGTGGGCGCTTGTAGTCCCAGTTACTCGGGAGGCTGAGGTGGCAGGATCACCTGAGCCCAGGAGGTGGAGGCTGCAGTGAGCCATGATTGTGCCACTACGTGGGTGACAGAATGAGACCTGGACAAATACATATACACATACCTCATTTCGTTTACAGATGAGTTATTAAAATGGACACTAGTTACTTTTTCATCCTGATAGTTTGTAAAACAGCATTAAACGTTTTCCTTTAGGTAGTTTCCTTTAGGTGGGAAACTGCCAGGGGAGGGAGGGGCATACCTCCTCCACAAGGGTACCTGCATAATGAACATTTGTATGTCTAACCCTGAGTTGTACCCCACATCTTTAAAATAAAGAATTTGAAGAAGAAAAAAAAAACATTTTCCTTCATTCACTCCCCATTTGCTAGGCACGTTTTGTGGAAATGGCAACAATGTATTAGAACCACTTTGGCTCACATGAGCTGGTTTCTCAGGCGCTCGAGTCCTTTCCATGACCCCAAGGCTTTGCTTTTGTCCCTGTGGTATACTGTGTGTTAAAACATATCACGGCAATGTTCAGCGCTGTCCATGAGACCCTTGTCCATTTTTTTTTTTTTTTTTTTGAGTTGGAGTCTCACTCTGTTACCCAGACTGGAGTGCAGTGGCATGCTCCCGGCCACCACAGCCTCGACCTGCTGGGCTCAAGTGATCCTTCCACCTCAGCCTTCCAAATAGCTGGTACTACAGGCATGCGCCACCATGCCCAGTTAATTTTTTAATTTATTGTAGAGACGAGGTCTTGCCAAGTTGTCCTGGCTGGTCCCGAACTCATGGACTCAGGCAATTCTCTCGCCTTGGCT
>CAUYQG010019984.1:0-33132 GCA_963574415.1 Tarsius wallacei | reverse complement strand
AGAGATCAGGTTGGGTCTGTTGCTCCATGGTAAACAAGCTGAAGCACTTTTCTGCCCATTTTCAAGATGGTGGCTGAGTGACTCTTTTGTCTTCTCAAGTGGGGCTCTGCCTCTCGCTCCCTCGCTGTGCTCTGTTGTACTCAAAGTTCTAAATCCAAGAGATCACCAAAGAGCCAGCTCCGATGCAAGTACACGAGGGTTTTTATTCAGGCTCAAGCCTGGGCTTGCGTTTGAAACCAACACAGCGGCTTCAGTGACGAGAGAGCCCCGACTCAAGTTAACACGCACCTTTTATACATAGTTTTGAGGGGGTGGGGTGGTTTTACAGACTTGTGCATACAGGGTTGGATAAAAACTATATGACGTAGGTATGGAGATTTTGATTGGTTGATTCGAGTCCGATTTGCGCGGGCTCAGGCTTTGTTACTTGTGACGGACAGGTAACTGCTAACCGAGCAAAATGGAATGTTAGATAAGCCATGTTTATATAATTAATTAACTTGAGCAAGCAGGCAGCAGGTTTGAAACAACGCAGAGCCTGCCTGTCAGGAGGGTGGCTGGTGCCACTGGGTCTGGCGCCACTGGGTTTACTATAATCTAAGCAAAGGAATGTTTGGGAGTTTGGGAGGGGGCTTGTTGCTTTGCTCAGCATTCACATACCGTTGTAAAAGTTGAAGCTTAACAGGGTTAAATACAAACACTGTTTAAATCATGGTGTAACTTTACGATTGCAGGCACTACCAGGCACCTATTATGAGCCCAGTCTTCCAGGATTTGAGGTAGAGTTAGAAATACAGTAAATGTGAGGTAGGAATTTATATAACATATTAAACGTGAGCTAAGAGGGGGTGCATAGAATACAGTGCAGCAAACGTGAGGTAAGGATTTACAGCAAATATAGTTTTCTAAGTTTTCTTGGGTATTTCACGGAGCCTAGCAGGTTGAGGCTACGGTGGCCGGGAGCGGCCACTGCACTCCAGTCTGGGCGATGGAGTGAGACTCCAACTCAAAAAAAAAAAAGTACAAGCTTCAACATGTAGTGCGTACTGGTCTGCTTGGTGGCTTCCGTAGTCACTAGGAGATTGAATCCAACAATCTAGAAAACTGAAAAAGGGTTAGGGTTAGGGAAGACGTAAGCACAGTGCAATAATGAAAAATTTTAACCTCAGGGTCTTAGATTGTATTCCATCTCCTGATTTCAAGGCGACACAGAATTCTGTTATTTGCTCTGTAAAGATACGCTCTCTGGAAGGTTACTCGCTTCCGTTTTTCCAGTCAGGTCTACATGATTGGCTCTTTAGTTTTTAGTGTTGGTAATAGTCATGTCTGAGCCCAGCAGACCAGGTATTTGCATGTCAGACTTTTTTTTGCATAAAATTACCTTGATATTCAAATCAATCTTTGCTTTTTTTTTTTTTTGAGTCAGGGTTTCACTCTTGCCCAGGCTGGAGTGCAGTGGCACCATCATGGCTCATTGCAGCCTCTACCTCTTGGGATCAGGCAATTCTTCTGCCTTAGCCTCCCAACTGCCTAGGACTAATTGCCCAGCAATCTAAAAAAGTTTTTTTATAGGGACAGGGTCTCACTGGTGCCCAGGCTGATCTCGAACTCTGGGCTCAAGCAGTCCTCCCACCTCGGCCTCCAAAAGTGCTGGGATTTCAGGTGTGAGCTACTGTGCCCAGCCTTCTTTACCTAAATTTTTTTTTCTTTTGAGTCGGAGTCTCACTCTGTTGCCCAGGCTGGAGTGCAGTGGCGCATTCATGGCTAACGCAGCCTTGACCTGTTGGGCTCGGGCGATCCTTCCGCCTCAGCCTTCCAAGTAGCTGGAACTACAGGCGTGCACCACCACACCAGACTAATTTTTTGATTTACTGTAGAGACGAGGGCTCACCATTTGCCCAGGCTGATCTCAAACCCGTGGGCTCAGATAATCTCGCCTCCACCTCCCAAAGTGCTGGGATTACAGGCGTGAACCATTGTGCCCAGCCTACCTAATTTTTAATTAACCTTTTATTTGGAGGTGGTTGTAAATTCACGTGCAGATGTAAAAAATGATACAGAGAGATCCCATGTACTCCATCCCCAGTTTTCCCCAGTGGTAACATCCTGACAACTAAATTGTGAGATAACAACCGAGACACTGACATTGTTTTGATCTAGTGATCTTATTCAAATTTCCTGTTTTGCCTCCATTGTGTGTGTGTTTATATGTTTATGTCTGCGCAATTTTATCACTTGTGTGGGTATGTGTATCCACCATGGTACTCCAGACAGAAGTGTTTCATCACCACAAAGATTTCTCTTATTGCCCCTTTATAAACACAATCCTCTCGGCTCGCCACACACTCCCTGCTTGTGTCTGTAACCCCTGATAACCAGTAATCCTTGCTTCATCAGTTGGATTTGATGATTTCGAGAATGTTATGTAAATGAAATTATATAGTATGTAATGCTTTGGGATTGGCTTTTTTCCCTCGACATAATTCCCTTGAGATCCATCCAAGCCAGTCCATCTATCAGTAATTTGTTGCTTTTCTTTGCTAAATTGTGTTTCCTGGTATGGGCGCACCACAGTTTAACCATTCAATTTTAAAGGCCACCTGGGTTGCTGCCAGTTTGTGGTTATAAGCGTTCATACACAGGTTTCTGTGTGAACATGAATGAGTCTTCACTTCTCTGGGATAAATGCCCAGTTTGTGTGATTGCCGGGTTGAATGGTGGTTACGGGTTTAGTTTGTGAAGACTTTACCAACATGTTTTTGTGGTGAGAACATTTAGGATCCACTCTTTTGGCGATTTTTGAGGATAGGATACATTATTATTGACTAATATCCTCACTCCCACCACAACCCCTGGCAACCTTCATTCTACTTTCTGCTTCTGTGAGTTCAATTTTTAGATTCTACATGTAAGTGACACCATGCGGTACATGTCTTTCTGTGACCAGCCTCCTTGTTGTCACTTATGAGATCATCTTCTTTTCTTTTCTTCTTTGTGGGTGTGTATGTTGGGGTTCACTCTGTCTCCCAGGCACAATCACAGCTCACCGCAGCCTCGACCTCCCAGGCCCAAGCAATTCTTCCGCTTCAGCCTCCCGGGTAGCTGGGACTACAAGGTGTGTGTCACCTCACCCAGCATGTTTTTTATTTTATTTATTATTATTATTATTTTTTTGTTTGTTTGTTTGTTTTTTTGGAGTTGGAGTCTCACTCTGTCACCCAGACTGGAGTGCAGTGGCCGCTCCCAGCCACCGCAGCCTCGACCTGCTGGGCGCCAGCGATCCTTCCGCCTCAGCCTTCCAAGTAGCTGGAACTACAGGCGCGCGCTACCACGCCCGGCTGATTTTTTGATTTATTGTAGAGATGAGGTCTCGCCAAGTTGCCCAGGTGGGTCTCGAACCCTCGGGCTCAGGCAATCCACTCACCTGGGCCTCCCAAAGTGTGGGATTACAGGATGAGCCACCGAGCCCGGCTTTAAGTGCTATTCTTAAGTTAAAAATTTTCATGTATTTGCAAATTCAAGAAAATTATAAACATATTTGAAGTAAAAATAAATATTTGAAGAAAAGAATGTTTTCAGTGCCTACCCAGCACAAGAGTTCAACTAATGATTACATAGTAATAATAACAACAATTGATGGAGTCTTTCCAAATGGATATATCAGGAAGAAGTTCCACATACTGTTATGACAGAGCTTCCATAGTATTGTGCAATGAAAACAACAACAGCAACAAAATCACATCATTGAGTTAAAAAATTTGTGTTCTATTTTTCTGACAAGTGTGGACAATTTTTTATCTTGCTTGGCATTCAGGGTGCATTTTTTTAAACATTTATTCTTTTCACATTCTCTGAAAAAAAGCATATAAAATTAAATGATTTTTTTAATTTGAAGTGTGTTATTTTATGAGTTTTGATGAGTGCACATATTCTTTTATCAACCAACTCAGTGAGGATACAGGTCTTTTCTGTTCTATAACCACTTTTACCTTTTATTTTTCTGTTTGGTGCATGATTGCTTATATAAAATGTGCACTAAAAGTGGAAAAATTGTGGAAAAAGTAGAGTATATTAAGCAAAGCAAAATTAATCTGCATAAACATGCAAAAAATAACTAAATTACTCCTCAGGCAAGAACATGTTTACATATAAAGACGATAAGTAAAAATAATAGTAAATCAGGCATTTAAAAAATAGCTGTTCTAATGAGTCTAGTATAGGTTATGTCATGAAAACAACTCCCAAATTTCCTTTTTTCCTTTCCTTTTCTTTTCTTCCTTCTTTACTTCCTCCACTCACTCCCTTCTCTCTCTTTCTTTTTTAGACTAAGCCTAGAGCTAACCCATCTCAATAGTCTATGCAAAATATGAACTCTCTGTTTAGGAGAGAGTGTGTGTGTGTTTCCTTCTGAAATAATGCTTCACAATAGCCAAATAGTACATTGTCTCAAACCTTCGTCTTAGAACTTTAAATTGGATATTTAATTTATAATAATTGTAATGATAGGCAAGCTTCACAAAGGTAAATTTTAGCTCAGCTCCTTATGAATTAACATAAATCATCAAAAGTAGTAAGACTTTACTGCAAATTATATTACTTCCATTTTGAAACAGATATAATCTAGTTTTGATATTTTTATATAATGATGATTTACTTAATTTTTACAAAAAATTAGAATGCAGCTTAAAACTTTACATAAGTCCCACAAGATAAAATTCATTATTTAAAAAAATCAGGGTAAGGATACTATGTATAATAAAATAATAAATCAGAATTGCTATTAACAGAAAAATGCAAACAATATGATCCCATGTGATAAAAGAGAAAGACAATGTTTGACTCTCAGCTTTTGAGTGACCTGATCAAAGAAAGGAACAGGATGCTTTCCCAGAGTTATTGTGTCCACAAGATAAAAAGACAGTAAAAGATACACAATTCTTAAAATTTCAGAGTGGACATGATGAAAAAAGATATGTTCTTTGGGAATCAAATTTTTCACTTTGGTGTTATCATTTTACATTTCATCTTTGCTAAAGTTTATATAAAGCAAACAAAGTGAGTTAACATTATTAGTAGTTCTAGGAAAAGTTCCTTCAATAATAAAGGTGTGTTTCTTCTAAAATACATTATTAGATAGTGATTAATTACAATTGATAAAAATTTAAGTGTTTTCATAATTTAGCAAGAAGGCTTAAGACAATTTTTATGCCTTATTAACTCACATAACAAGTAATACTAACAAAACCATACATTATAATTCTTCATAGTCATTATCAAACTATTTAGTTAATTTCTTAAATACCTCTAAATAACTTTTCCACAGGTTACTGCTTTTCCATTTTAAATACAAAATGAATGCTTATAGAAGGTCATGTAGCTGTTACACAATTGGCTATATGTGGGTTTAACGCTATATAGTCTGATATTGTTTGCTCAATTATTAATCATGTTTCAGGTATATTTAGTTCTTATAATATATGGAATGCTTTCTTTTATTTTGCCTGATTGTCCATAACATGATTGAAAATATGTTAATTCCATTGCAGGCTACCTATAGTCAAGAATAATATCTTATAGTCTTTGATATCAATGAATTTTCATAATATTATATTTTGTGATCTAGTTTATGGAACAATAATAAGTGGAAATTATCGGAATACTAAACATTTTTCCAAGAGAATTATTGGCCATCTCCTGTATTTACTTTCAGATCATACTATCAAAAATACACTCTGCTGACATTAGGAAAATGAGAGTCATTTTCTCTATAAAGAAAGATGCTTCTCTCCCTCCCAACTTTTCAGACTTCTCAGCTGCTACAGCACAATTTTCAATGAACGACTCAACTGGACTTTGAAAACAACTATAGCGTGTTAGCTGAGGCAAAGACTTTGGTCATCTTTATTACACTTCATATTTCATTGCTCTGAAGATAATCTGGAGCCACAGAAACAGTCTCCCCGTCTGAGTATTTGAAAGCTGGAGACACAGTACCAGCCAACAACTTCATTATGGATTTTTAAAATTGGCATTAATTTTTTTTCTTTCCTGTATATACTCTCTTGTAATGCCACAAGTCACAGTAAATTGCTCATTAAACTCCAAGCAATGCTATGTGATGCTTTCTACCATTTATAGGCAGTGCTCTCCAAAGAACAATTAGAGGAAGTATTATGACCCAGAACAATGAAGACAATTATTTCTGAAGTTTATTAATGCTAATTAGCATATGGCATCTAAGACAGCTGCTGATATTTCATTGCTAAATACTGAGGGACTAATTAGTGCTTGATGTTAATTAGCTTCTTCTGCATGTGCATTGTCCTTAGATGCACATGCACTGTCACCATTGGGCTATTAAAAATCTGACCCTGCTCTCTGCAAGAACATGATTTGGCATTTAGGAGATCCTTTGGAATATATGCCATTCTTTTTTAATATATATGTTATATATCAGAATATATATATATACACATATACATCCCAACACATATATATAAATATGTAATATATGTAAATATTCCTAATATATACATATATTCTAACATATAGATAATATATATTTTCTGATATATATTATATGTTAGAAAAGAATGCCATATACTATATATAATATAGTAAATATTATTTGTATACCTTTAATTGGTTCCATAGAAGCTTCAATAATACACTCTTTAAGACCTACTAATAAATTATAAATTTTTAAGTGCCAAAGGGAAAACAACTCTTTAATTTATCTTATAATGTTTCATGTCCTATCATATAGAAATTATTTCAAATGCTAAAGATCATTGACATAAAAATATTTTTATTTTAATTTATTTTATAAGCTGGCTGACTTTGCTTTTGCCTGTCAGTTTATACTTAATCATTTATTCATGATTGAAATACATTACTAAGCGAATACATCAAATATACACACCTTCCCCATTAACCAATTCAATTACTTTTTTGGTTTCTGTATTTTTTTCTTCAACTACAGCAAAATTAATTTTCTGTCTTTTACATCTGAGCTAAGAATTTACCCATAAAAGTTCATGTTTTGAAGCCATCAAATGAAGATTAGGTTAAGCCAGTGATCTAGGAAGAGTTTTCAGGTCAGTCTTAAGAACTTTTTGATGGCACCGTTTATCTGCTTTTCCACTAATTTGAGGGGTCAGTGACTAACCCCATCAATTTGCTAATCAGATTCCTAAAATCAATCAGCATAACTGGCACACATGCTGAAGAATTTCTTCTAAGCAGAAATATCTCTGTGACTAATAAATGAACTTAAAAATTCAGTTTACAGTATGAAGTTCTGTGAAGAGTGATCACAAATATATATCATGATTTAGATTTCTAAAGATAATGTCTGGTTTAGCTACACACAGATACTATTTTTATGATGTTGTCTGTATACATTTTGAATAATTATTTAGAACATTTAGAGTTAATAATAATTGTCCAAGTGTTTTTCCCATTATTTTTTATCTTTGAAATATTTTGGCACTTATGCAATGGGTATGAAAATACTATAGTCATTGTCCATGACTTTAAAAATAAAATAATTAAGCTAAGCTATCCACAGTGGAAGTCATAGAGTTACTTGCCAAATTTACAAACTGCAGTATATTCTAATTGACCAGGAAATACACAAAAAGGAAAGAAAGAAAGAACAAATAATAAGAGAAAAATGACTTTTAAATATACTTCATTTATATTTTAAAATACCCATTATAGTTTTCTAGAATGTAAAAACTAACAAACAAAATGAATTTTATACCAAAATCTCATTTAAATGAATTCCAAAGTGAAATCAAGAAAGTCTCATTTATTCTAGAATGCAGGGATTTTCTTGGAGAGACAGGCTCAGTGTGTAGAAGGAAAGAATACAGTTAAATTCCTCAGTACAATCTTTGGGCTTTAGACAAAAGATATTGTCTTTTTGTTCTTTTTCTCTTCCTCCTCCACTTATGTTTCATCATCTCCTCACATTTTTTACATGTCTTCCAGAGTGAAGAAGAATTTTCAAACAAGTAAGACCTAGAAGGTGAAAAATGAGAAATATAACTTAAAAATCAACTACTGTTGAAGAACTCTGATTACTGAAATGTCAAAATGCATTAAATATAATCCACACAGTATGGTGAAAACAATAGTGAATTTGATTCCTAGTTTATTTGTTTCATTGGGTCTCACAGTGTTATATTTCTTATCTGTAAAATGAGGATTTTTTCCTCTCACAACAGAGTAATTAAGAGTAAGTTTCCTTCTTCTTTTTTTAAAATTTTAGATTAAAAATGCAGTTTATTTAAAAGTAAATTAGAGAGAAAGAGAAGAGAGAGAGAAGATTCACCTCCCCAAGGTGGGGGAGGGGCCAAAGCCAGGAAGTATGGTGACAGCCATAGCTCAAAGAACACATAGGCCCACCAGAGTCTTGCAAGGCAATGGCTCAAGAGTAAGTTTTCTGTCTTGCTATAAGAGCCTCTGTCTTTACTTTTCCATCTGTCAAACTGTAGTAAGATTTTTGCTGTCCTGCCTTGCACCAAGGATTCCAGAAAACAAACGCTAGGGCAAGTATTGTGGTACATACTTTACTTGTGATGTGTGATAGTAATAATTCACCTGTAATTCTGGTAACACTTTTCCTCATATTGAGGCATCATTTTTTTCTCTTTCAAAGTTCTAGTAAGTCACTGACCCCAAAGCTGAATTTCAGAAATTCATTGTACTAAGGTTATTTACAGACTTGGTACTGCTAACATCGTTTAAATTAGCTTTATTACTCTTTATCACTCTGTGTATCATTTGGGGGTGGGAAATGGCAAATATTATCTTTAAATATGCTTCCTGAGAGAGGCATATGGAAAACAAATTTCACTACAGGGCCTATTCAGATATAAACAGAGAAAATAGCTTCATTTGATCCTATTGGCTGGTATTTGAATAATTCACAGCTTGGTTATTTTGCTTTAGAATATATTGAATTGTAATATCTGTTTCTTTGAGTAGTAAATCTTCTTCCAGTTCCAGTAAGTTTTACAACCCAAGAATGTCTTTTTCAAGTATCTGGGAGTCATCCCTTTGAAATGCAATTATCACAGATAATAATGCTACCATTTCCCAGTCTTTGTTTGAAGGTAAGAGCCTAACTCACCAATTAACTCCCATTACCAAGCACAGGTTGCTTAATCATATTGACTAACCAGCTTCACTTCCCCTCCTCCTCTCTTTCACTACTGTTTTTTCACTTGCTCATTCTTGTGTTTAAAAACTCTTAAGTCTTTTGATTCAATGGAATTAAGTTCAAACTCTCTATCCTACTGCACTCATCTTGAGTAAAGTCTTCCTTGCCTCTTTAACTCTGTTGATTGCAACTTTTCTTTGATACCTTTGACACTCTTATGTTAGTAATATTGAAATGCTACTGAATAGTGTCATTGGAAACATTTATACAATATTTATTCTATACTAATGTTAGTAAAAGTTGTTACTGGTATTTCAAAAATATATAAAATAGGTCTAAACCTTGCATATCTTTTACTTTGCCAAAAATACAACTAAAAAAAGATTCCACCTTCAATTTGACTGTGGAAAGCTACTCTGCTGTGCCCAATATGACTTGGATAATAATGGTTTTACAAGACTTTGCTGTTTCCAGGGGCATGGGTTTTGACAGTTATTAAAGAAGTATGACTTCAAGAGTAATTATAAATTTAAATGCAAAATTGTATTTTGTTTTGCTCACCTGAATTTACTTGTTGGGAAAAAGATAGGTGATTTATTTTGCATTAGGTTGATATTTCTTCTGCCAGATAGTCACATTCAGTTAAATAACTCCTCCCTAAAATCTGTTCTAACCTTTATACAAAGCTATTATCCTTCTGATAATTCCCAAAGGTTATAGCAATTAGAACATAGTAAGTCTTTGCAACTAAAATTCAAAAGGTCTATTTTAATCATTACACTTTACTATAGATCAATAGTCCCTATTAAAATGATGATTTTTTTTTTCTTTCTACTGACCCTGCTTTGTCTACCCTTGCAAATCAGATATAGCTAAAAACTTATCTAATTATTTTCTCCTACTAAAACATCTAATTTAGCTAGAGGAAAAATAGAGAAGCTCACACATTTTTTAAAGAGAAAAATTTAGCCTCTGCCTGAATAAAAGCAGATTAATGATTTTAATGAAGCAGCATGCCAGGATTGGTGTGAACAGAAACAGTGGCAAGTTAAGGACTTTCAGGATGTTGTGATGCTATAAATGTAGTGACCTGTGCTTTCACATGGACACAACAGGTTTTGTCCACTACTACCCTGTTGCTGCTTAGCTTTATATTTTGTGTCCTTTCTGCACACAAAAATATATCTTTATATTTGTATAATAAAACAGATAAAATCTGCTCATGAATTTGCAGAGGAAGTCATTGGTACCGTCATAGAACTTCTAAGACTATTTAAATAACTGCTGAGAGGTACATGATTTTATCTGGCATGGACAGTCACTGGGTATTAATTCTAAATCAGTTTTATAACCATTAAATAATATACAGTTATTCTTATTGCAACTCCTTAAGGAGAAGCATCTCTAGAAAAACTACAAGTGAAACAAAGAGAGGCAAGAGCACATGACTATAAATTGATTCACTGACATATATTTGCAAAAAAACATTATCCTACACTCAATTTTTAGACTCTTTGTATATGAAATAAATACGATTCCAAGATGTTTCAGCCTAAAAATGAAATAAATTACTAATACTATCAGAGAACTTTCAGCATTTTTAGAGCACCACAATAATTAAACTGCAGCATAAAATTATATTGCTTTTTATAAATGTTGCGATTTTTTTAAAAGTGCTTCAGTCATGAAAGCTTTGAATCATGATATTTCAAGCAGCTGAAGCCAAGGTACTATATGTGTCTCTGTGCCCCTTTTGCCCTTGGAGTCTTGGTGTGTCTGGCATCCAGTCTGTCCATCATAAATGTTTGCCGAGTGAATGAATCAACCAATCACTCAAGAAATTTTATTCATTGAAATAAAGAGAAATCCTAATTTACAATAGATGACTATATTAGAATACATATGGTCATTTACTCACATAAAACACATATGTGTAGGCATACATAATATGAAATTTTTTGAAGCCATAGTGCAACTGGTTGGTTTTTCTAAAGTAACTAAATTATAATTTTTATGGAAAATATTTTGTGTATGCTTATCATAGCACTATTTGCAAAAGCGAAAACATAGAACCAACCTAGGTGCCCATCAATGGTGGATTGGATAAAGAAAATATGATACATGTATACCATGAAATACTCTGCAGCCCTCCAAAAGAACAAAATCATGTTCTTTGCTGCAACGTGGATGCAGCAGGAGGCCATTATGCAAAATGAATGAACCCACAAACAAAATCAAATACTACATAAGTGAGAACTAAACACTGGGTAGACATAGGCATAAAGATGGGAAAGACAGATACTGGGACTCCTATGGAGGGAGGGAGGGGTGCAAGGGGTGAAAAACTACTCACTGGGTAGCATGCTCACCACTGGGTGTGACAGGCTCGACAACCAAACTTCACCATCACACAACATACCTATGCAACAAATCTGTACATGTATCATTTGAATCTAAAATACTTTTTGAAATAAATAAAATAAGTTTTGTCACTTAATGATAGATTAGGACTGGCCTAAGTTCTTAATGAAAAAATCTTTGGAGTTTATGTGATACTGATGTATTAACAGAGTTAATTGTCTAAATATAGTTATTGCTCAATATTACCCTACCATACCCTACCTACCTCTACCGTATTTTCTATTAAAAAAAAACAACTAAAAATTTGAAAAGTTTTCATTGGTTGTAATAGATTTACAGTGTCGTCAAGTAAATGTATTCTATAACTGCATGGACCTGTGACTCTTTTTCACTTCTTATTTGTCATAGTGTTAAAAAAATACAGTATGAATAGTTAGAGCTCATATTAAAAAATAGGACATTTAGAAATAGTAATAGGAAAACTCATTTTGATATTCCAGATCTGTACATGATTGTAATGGTAAAGATTAAGACAACTATTGTGAAGATGTTATTAAATATAGAAAGATCAGATAAGCTGTAATATAAAAATAACATACATTTCTTCTGTGTGGTTAAAATAAGGAATTATTTTGAAGAGTATTTAAGGACACTTTATTCAAAAGTTTTAGAATTACATTGCAGAAAGTGAATAAGCAGCTTGTGTATTTAAACTATTATAGTAGCAAAGGATTTTTGAGCCTATAGTATTAGATGTTTTCATGTTTCTCTCTGACCAATATTAATAATTACTGGGCTCAGAAATGTATACCCCAAAATGAAGGCCTCAGAAGGAGCTTTAGAACCAAAAGTTTCTCTCCTACCTTCTCTTCACTGGTCTCTCACCCTCTGGAGTCCTTAGAAGTCACCATAGAAATTAGAATCTCTCTTTCCCAAGGCAAATCACAGAAATCAGAGCCCCTTTTCTCCCAAACCAGCCATTAAACTTAAAACATTACTCTTACTTTCCTCCATCTTTTTGTGTAAAAAATGACAATAAAGAAACTATTTGACTTGCTCTGCTTGATTGTATGTCATAACATCCTCATTCTAGAGAGTGTCCCTCCTAATAACCAGAAGAAATGTTGCACAGAAAGGCTAAGAAGAATCTAAACAGAGAGGCCTGGTTGGGGTTCCCCACTCAGTCTGTAAGCATTAAATCATAACCACTTTATTCAATCATAATTCTACACAGCTCTCTATATTATATTGAACCTAAATATCAAAATGGATAATTTTTCCTGTATCTTTGGGTTTTCATTTTGAAGGCTTTCAGGCCATATAAAGCTATGCACAAAAAAATTTTATGAAGAAACATCTTACCAAAATCTCTGGGGTGCCATGAAAGCTGTAGTAGGAGGGGAACTTATATCACTACAAACCCACATGAAGAAAATGAAAGGATCACAAATTAACAGCCTAACAAGCCATCTAAGGAAGCTGGAAAAGCAAGACCACATCTTTAAAATAAAGAAAAATAAAAGACTTAGGGAATTGTTGAGGTATATGCTTAAAATTGAGAACAGAATTATTAGGGGGTTGTAAGTTATGGGAGGGCTAATTTAGGTTATATTTTGGAAAACATCAAGATTTCGTTCATCTAGAATCAGTAAGTGTTCTTGAAATACTAAGTTATCAATCAATAGAAATGATAGATCAGCGATGGATCAATGATCCTACAGAGATGATGTCAAATAGATAACTATGTTCAGAAAGAGGCAGGTCATCAGAATAATCTTAAGGAAAGTTTGTGAAAACAGGTTTTGGTACTCAATCTAAACCTACTGAGTTAGAAGACCAGCTGTTGATGACCTCTCTCTTGCTGTCCAGCTATCACCTAAATATAGAATAGGGACTGAATTCTGGAGCATGTGCACAGGAGTGCCTCTAGCAGTAGCTGAAGTTTCCAATTTTACTTGAATCAGCCCTGATTATCAGGTCTTTGATATCTCTAAACCTAATCATTGATTTTTAATGAGCATCTAAGCATCCTCACAGTTGCCTCATACTCAAAATGTCCAAAATGGAACTTACTACATTATCTTAACAGATTGTTTTAAATGCTGTAGAGGAAATAAGCAGGGTTCTATGACAGAGTGTGACAGAAGAAAAACTACTTTAGAAAGAGGAGGCATGGATGGTTGGCCTCCCTGAGTGGGTGACATTAGAGTTTAGTCCTAAAAGATGAGAGGGAGCTGACCACCCACATTGCTGGCCCAAGAGTGTCTAGACAGAGGCAAGAGCAAACATAAAGTCCCTGAGCTCAGAGTTTTAAGAAAGAGATATATTGCTCAAGTGTGGTAGGATAAAAGTGTGCAAACAGAAATGTAGATTGAGCTAAAGCCAGAAGCAGCTGGGGAGCAAGTCACACAGGTCCTTTGGCTTGATACATAATTTTACTATTCACTATCCACACTCTTATGATACCCTTATTTGCTGTATTCACACAATTAGATGTGTAGGACATAAGCCTATCAAGGCCCACATTTATTTACTACTTACCTTCATGTTCCCCCAATCCAACACCTAAAACAATGCCAGCAACCCAGTAAAGGAGGTGTTCACAATAGGTAGCTGAGTGAAAAAATCCAAGGAAAACTGGATAAAGCAAATTTCAGTCCTAATACAAAATCATTGAATGGCCACTGCTGGCTGGAGATTTTGTCCAAAGTGTCTTAATAACTAAGATGATATATTAATATATTATGATAATTTAGCTGATACTTTTTCCAGCATTAAAATACCATAAATAATATAATTTGGTTTTTAAAAATCTGTTGATTTAATCTGCCCTAGAACTGAATACAATGAATCATTTTAATGGCTATGTAACCTAAGAGAGGATTTGATATTACCAAAACCCCTGCGATACCATGAAAACAATTCTAAGAGGGGAATTTATATCTTTATGAGCATACATCAAGAAAACAGAAATATCACAAGTTGAGAGGCTAACAAATCACCTAAGAGAGCTGGAAAGAGAAGACTACCAAAACCCCAACTTTAGCAGAAGAATCCAAATCACCAAAATAAGAGCCCAAATACAGGACACAGAAGACAAAAATATCATAGAAAACATCAACAAAACAAAAAACTGGTTCTTTGAAAGAATTGACAAGATTGATGGACCTCTAACCAGAATGACCAAGAAAAAGCCCAATAAACACAATCAGAAATACAAAGATCAAGTCACAACTGACCCCAAAGAAATACAAAAGATGATCAGAGATTACTATGTACACCTATATGGAAACAAACTTGATAAACTGAATGAAATGGAGAACTTTCTGACATCACACAGCCCCCCCAGGTGGAAACAAGAAGACATCGAGATCCTAAATAGACCAATAACAACCCAGGAAATTGAATCTGTCAGAACAAAACTACCTATAAAAAAAAAAAAAAACAAAACCCTGGACAAGATGGCTTTCCATCAGAATTCTACAAAACATACAAGGAGGAGTTGATACCAATCCTACTGAAAATATTCCAGGCAATTGAGAAAGATGGAATTCTCTCCAAATCATTTTAGGAAGCTAACATCACACTGATACCCCAACAAGGTAAAGATCCAACAAAAAAGAGAACTACAGGCCAATATCCCTTATGAACATAGAGGCAAAAATCCCCAACAAGATTCTAGCAATTTGGATCCAAAAAACACATCTCAAAAATCATCCACTATGACCAAGTAGGCTTCATCCCCAGGATGCAGGGCTGGTTCAACATTTGCAAGACCATAAATGTAATTGAATACATTAACAGATGTAAAAAAAAAAACACAAGATTATATCATTAGATGCAGAAAAAGTTTTTGATAAAATTCAGCATCCTTTCTTATAAAAAACCTCAAACACCTAGCTATAGAAGGAACATACCTCAAAATAGTAAATGCCACCTACAATAAACCCAGAGTTAACATATTGCTAAATGGACAGAAACTGGAAACATTTCCCCTGAAAACTAGAATAAGACAAGGCTGTCCACTCTCACCCCTCTTGTTCAATATTATATTGGAAATCCTAGCTCGGGCAATTAGACAAGAGAAGGAAATCTGGGGTATCCAAATAGGAAAAGAGCAAGTCAAGTCATCCCTCTTTGCTGATGATAAGACCCTATAACCTGAAAATCCAAAAGAACCTGTCTAAAACCTGCTTGCACTGCTAAAGGACTTTGGTAAGGTCTCAGGGTACAAAATAAATGCACAAAAGACAGTTGCATTCCTATACACCAACAACAAGCAGGCAGAAACCCAAATTAAAAGCATAATCCCATTCACAATAACCACAAAAAAAGAAAAAAGAAAAGAAAAGAAATACCTCGGCATCTACCTAACAAGAGAAGTGAAAGACCTTTGCAATGAGAACTAAAAAACACTGCTCAAAGAAATCCAAGAAGACACAAATGGAAAAATATTTCATGCTCATGGATAGGAAGAATCAACATTGTTAAAATGTCCATCCTACCAAAGCTAATCTAAAGATTCAATGCAATACCCATTAAGTTACCAACATAATTCTTCTCAGACCTGGAATGACTTACAGAAATTCATATGAAAACACAAACAACCATGAATAGTCAAAACAATCCTTAGCAAAAGAAACAACGAAGGAGGTATCACACTTCCAGACTTCAAACTTTACTAGAAGGCTACAGTAATCAAAACAGCCTGGTATTGGTACGAGAACAGGCACATAGACCAGTGGAACAGGATAGAGATTCTGGAAGCAAAGTCTCAATTCCTCAACCAACTCATCTTTGACAAAGCCTCCAACAACAACCACTGGGGAGAGGAGAACCTATTCAGTAAATGGTGCTGGGAAAACTGACTGATCACATGCAGAAGATTGAAACAGGACCCCTGCCTATCAACATACACATAAATTAACTTTAAATGGATTAAAGACCTAAATGTAAAACCTCAAGCTATAAGAATCTTAGAAAATGCAGGAGACACCCTTATGGAAATTGGAACTGGCAACCAATTCCTATTCAGAACCTTAAATGCCCATACCTTAAGAAATAAGATAGACGAGTGGGACTTATCAAACTAACGAGCTTCTGCAAAGCAAAAGAAACCATCCAGAGAGCAGGGAGACAGCCCACAGAATGGGAAAAAATATTTGACAACTTTATATCTGACAAAGGTCTAACATCTAGGATCTACAGGGAACCCAAACTTGCCTAAAGGAAAAAAGCAAACAGCCCCATTAAAAAGTGGGCAAAAGACATGAATAGACACTTCTCAGAGGAAGACATATAGTCAGTCAACAGGCACATGAAAAAGTGCTCAGCCTCACTCATCATCAGAGAAATGCAAATCAAAACCACATTGAGATACCACCTAACCCCAGTAAGAATGGTCACCATTAATAAAACAAACAACAGATGCTGGCGAGTATGCAGGAAAAAAAGGAGAGCTTCTACACTGCTGGTGGCAATGCAATCTAGTGCAACCTCTTTGGAAGACAGTGTGGCAATTTCTGAAAGAACTAGAAATTGACCTTCCATATGACCCAGTAATTCCCCTATTGGGAATATACCCGGGGGAACTCAAATCATTCTACAAAAAAGATACCTGCACATGTATGTTTGTTGCAGCTCTATTCACAGTAGCAAATACATGGAACCAACCATTCTGCCCATCGAAGTTGGACTGGATTTTTAAAAAAATGTGGTACATATACACAGTGGAATATTATGCAGCCATAAAGAATGACAAACATATGGTCTTCGCAGCAATTTGGATGGATTTAGAGTTGATCATATTCAGTGATCTATCACAGAAACAAAGAACAGAGTACCATATGTTCTCACTCATAAGCAGACCTTTAACAATTATAATACTTTAAGAAAGGGATTGGCAGTAGTGGGAAACTGCCAGGGAAGGGGGGCTGGGATTGGCAGTTGTGGGAAACTGCTAGGGAAGTGAGGGGCACACCTCATCAACAGGGGTACCCGCATAATCAACGTTTGTATATCTAACCCTGAATTGTACCCCACATCTTTATAACAAAAAAAAAGGGTTTTGAGTGTTCAGTTTCTCATCTATACTTACTATAATACATGATTTACTTTATCACCATTGATATTCTTTCTGCTTACTCTGTTTTTGTATTTTATTTTATTGTGGTAAAAGCACTTAACATGAGTTCTACCCTTTTAACGACTTTTAAAGTGTGCAATACATTAGGGTTGGCTACAAGTACAATATTGTACAGCAGATAGCTGGAGCTTATTAATCTTGCCTGACTGAAACTTTATGCCCGTTGATCAGTAACTCCCCATTTTCACCTCACTCCAGGCCCTGTCAGTCTATGAATTTGACTACTTTAGATACATCATAAATGTGAAGTCATATAGTACTTCTTTGACTGGCTTATTGGACTTAAAATAATGTCCTTAAGGCTTATCCATGTTGTTACATACTGCAGAATTTTCTTCTTTTTTGAGGCTAAATAATATTTCCTTGTATGTGTATACCACATATTCTTTATCCATTCATCCATTCATGGACATTTGGGTTGACTCCACATCTTGGGTATTGTGAATAGTGCTGCAATGAACATGGGGTGCGAGTATATCTTTGATATCCTGATTTCAATTTTTTAAAATTTTATATTATTTTATTACAGTGATGAGATCTTGCTGTGTTGCCCAGGCTGGTCTTGAATTCTTTGGCTCAAGCAATCCCAAAGTGCTTGGATTATAGGCATGTGCCACCATGCCCAGCCCCCTGATTTTCATTCTTCTGAATCAATACCCAGAAGGAAGATTCCTGATTCATGTGATAATTCTAGTTTAATTTTTTGAGGAATTTCCATAGCAGTTGCACCATTTTGCACTCCCACCAGTAGTGTGCATGGGTTCTATTTTTTAAATATCCTCACCAACACTTGGTTATTGTTTTTTTTGTAATCGCCATTCTAACAGGTATGAAGTAATATCTATCTCATGGTGGTTTTAATTTGCATTTCCTTGATGCTTACTGATGTTGCATTTTTTTCATGAACTTGTTGGCTATTTATATGTCTTTTTCAGAGAATTGTCTTCTGACTATACTGATTAGGACTATGCCAGGGGCTGTTTCTAATGGTGGGTGACACTTTCAACAGGGTTACAGAATCAGAGGGACATGGGATAGGGAAACCTTGGTTCATCACACACTAATACAGTAGCCTAGTACAAACTATTTAATCCCATTAATGGTTAGTTTCTTTACTTAAAAATTGGGAATAATAATTATGCTTCCCTCTGCAGATTGTGGTACAGTTAAAATAGGTGGAGTGTATATGGCATTTAGTATAGTTTCTGGCATTTTAGGAGCACCACAAATGTTAACTACTATTATTTTCATAATTATTATAAAATTACAATATTTAAGCTTGACCTAAGGAGTTTGTAATCTAAAATGATCAAAATATATACCAAAAGATCTTACAAACTCCTGGCAGATGAAAGATAAGTGATAACTAGGAGGCAATAATGCAGTAATTCATTTACATCATGTCAAAGATGACTGAAAATAAAACTTTATGGAAGAGTATATTTTTATAAAAATCTTTGCTTCAGAGTTTTCTGATAAATATTCCTTTTGGCCTGAGATCTACATAGTTGATTTCTGCATAAAACTGAATATTTTTTGAAAGTTAGGGCTAAATTAGTTGGGTTATTTTTGCATGATGAAAGTGTGAAAACAAAACACCTTTTTTGCTAAAATATTATCTGGTCCTCGTTTCAGCCCAGAGGACTGAAAATACTATGAAATTAAAATTTCAAATGTGGGAAGGAAATTCTATAATATTTGTTAATTCTAGCCCCAAAATGTTCAAAGTTATTTTTGCTTCAAAATCTGGAACTGAACATGCACTTAACAATTTATTTCAATTCATACTGTTAAAAGTTTGCCCTGCCTGTCTGTGCAGGTTTGAAGGTGTATATGAAGTAAATCTCCTTTCTCTGGAGAAGCTGAATAAACTGATAAAAAGGAAAAGTCAAAACAGATGTGTCTCAACATTTTTAAGACATGCAGTTGTAAAACATTTAAGGAAACAATAAATTATGTACATTTTGAACTGAGACTTCCAATACGGCATCATAAGTATTCAAGGTGAATGTGTGCATCACTAGTGGAATGGTGAGAAAAGGAAGAAAAAAGTATGCCCACTATAGAACACCATTAAATAATTGTCTGGCATTAAATTGTTTTATTCTGAATTATTAGAGTAACAATCGGGTTATACAAAGTTGTGCAATGCTGCACTGGTGCCAGATGAGAAATGCCATAGACACTATGCCATCGTATTCTTGAGAAGGAGGCATCAGCAGCAGTGACCACTTGAATCCTCATATTAGAGGAAAATGCACATCATATGGCAGCATGGGATGGGCACTGGGTAATTGTGCTAATGTGGTTTCACTTGCTCTACTTTTCTATTTCCTTATTTAAGTGTCTTACATTTTAGTAGAACATGAATTTAGCATACATCTTGCATTTGATTAGATCAAATTTTATGTTTTTTTATGCATTTGAATCCAAGTTTGGCTCTGTGAACCTTACCATCTGTCTGGAGTTGTCATTGCATTTATATTTAATTTTAATTTACCCCATTATATTTTTGACTAAAAGTGGTTTTATTTTTGGCAACTTCCTCACCTAGTGTCTTCTTTCCCTTCCATCTATGTGCAACAATGCATCCCAGGAAGTCTTTTAAAGCGTAAACCGGATCATGTTATTCTCAGTGATGTCATATTATCTTTATAATTAGTCCAAACTCTTGAACTAGACTCGTAAGATTTTGCATCGTTTAGACCCTTGGAATATTTCTTTGCAACTTCCTTTTATGTATGCGATGTTTCTGTATTTCTTCCAGTTCCTCTAGGCTGTGCTTTCTTTTGCCTTCAGGTCTTTATATATGCTCTTCCTTCTGCCTGGAACTGTGTATCCCACACTTTGCCTCAGTAAGTCCTACCGGCTCTTTTGTTATAGGTCACTTGCCATTTCTTCCGGGAGATGTTTAGTGACAACCCTACCTTTCTCCACACAAGGTGCAATATTGCTATATCCTCCCATATCACGGATGAAGCAAATTGCACAAGGTCATGCAGCATTTTGTATTCTCTCTGCTAAATTATAATTACCAGTAGGAAGCAGACACCGACCAGTTTATTTAACATTGGGTCCTCCACATCTAGTCTAGGTCCTGGGACATTTTAGTGGTTCAGTAAATATTTCCTAAACCCCTGAATGATGGATGTAAAAACACAAAAACTTGTATACATATATTTTCTATCATTTTTACTTATTAAATACTTAGATACTTTAAAAATAATCTATGGGTATAACTGAAGTCAAAATTATATGTAGACTAAAATCTGTTTTATTCTCTGGGTATAGCTGCTAACTGTAAATGGCTCTGTTTTGTTGGCTGGGTTAAGGGATGGTAAATTCAATAAAAGCTATCTCAAATCATATTTTTTTTGTAACTATTTTGGCATTACTATATAAGTTTCCATTTTTTATAATAATGCTTCATTGCCTATAAAATAAATTGTTCCTGAGATTTAAAAATCTACATTTCAATCAGTAGCTCACTAGACATAAACCTAGAAAACTGCAGGTCTTTAAGTTTGTGGCCAAATACCTGACAAAATTCCTACAGGAATCAGAAAGCTTATGAAATACAGTTCAGTGGCTGCTAAATCTAAAATGAGAATTATAGTTCCAATCATAGGTAAGGTCTTCAGAGAACCTTCCTATCCAACATTGCTGACAACAGATGTTGACAGCTGCTGGCTTTTTCTCCTGGTAGAAAACAAAAATGTTGCTCAACCATGACCCCAAAGAAAAAAATAGTTCCAGAATCACTTGGGGGGAGTCTCACATTTAATAATATCACATCTCCAGGATTCAGGTGGGGGATCAGATGGCCTTGTCAATATCATCACTATCACTGTGGTAGTCAGGAGTCAATCATTCCTATTAAGTTCATAGTTTGCAGAAAAATAAGCCAGGCATTAAGGAGTTTACATATTCAACACATTTACTCAAGCACCTATTTTGTAATATATACTAAGAGTAAGAAATGCAATGATGAATAAGACAGAAAAATATAAACAAGCAGATTACAGATTATTATTGAGGGCTCTGAGGGAACTAGAAGCGTGATCAACATGGGTGTACCAAAAAAGAGTGAGATGGGGATGAAATCTAATATGGCCGGTCAGGAAGGCCTCTTAGAAGAGGTGATTTTTGAGCTAAAAATAAGAGGCAGAAATCCCTGAAAAATCTGGATAAACATATTCAGGGCAGAGAAAATGGGGAGTGCAGTTTCTGATGTGGAAAATGGCTTGCTGTGTTTGAAGTTAAGAAAGAAGGCTAATGAGATGAGATGATGGTGACCATAGAGAACAAGAGCGTGAGGTTGAGTTGGAGAGAGAATCAGACGTCAGGCAACACAGGATGAGTTAGAGTTCAGATTTATTCTAAAAGTGAAGGAAGCCCTGGAAAGGTTTTATGTTATCTGATTTACATTTATAAAACTTTATTCTGGCTGCAGTTTGGAAAATGGATAATAGAAGAAGCAGAGGGTAAGCAGAGAGATCATGTAGTGTGTTCTTGCTGTAGTCCAGGTGTGAAATATGGCAGCGGAGATGATCAAATATACATTTTGAAGACAGAATTGACAGGACTTGTACATGTGAGGGGCAAGGCAAAGGGACGAAACAAGGATGACTCTCAGATTTCATGATTTAAGTGATTTGGTAGAGAGTGGCCTCATTTATTGTATGTAATGAGAAAGCCTGGGGGAAGAACAGGTTCTGGGACAAAGGAGTTTAGCAGCTCCAAGTTGGACATATTCAGTGTAAAAGATATACACACATGAAGTCACTTGCTGACTCAAAGACAGTCGTATCACCTGGGAGAAAAGGTAGATGAAACAAATCAGGGAGTCAGGTAATGAGTGCTCTGTGCTTCTAAGTGAAAGATAGTTACTTGCCCACTGGTAGGGGACTTGTGCTTTGAATTATTTGTCACACCATGGTGACAGATTTACATCCAGATTCCCTCAAGAGCAAAATCTGCATTCACAAGGCAAGGATCAGGGACTTGGAGGGCTGCTGTGGCAGTGACATTTCAAGCATTGACTGAGGAGTCCCTCTAAAGCCTCACTCTCAGATTGTCATGGGTGAAACCTGAGCTGAAATTCCCTCACTTCTTTGCCTCTTTAAAAATAAAATTATTTTTCTTTCGATGCTATTCCAGAAAAGATTTATCTGTTGCCTTTTTTCAATCCTAGTTTTTTAGGAATATGTTTTTAAAAGAGCATCTGGTTTATTTCTCACTGAAAGCTGGTGCGAAGAAGTGAGAAACACGGATCAAGTCAGCACCAAACAGAGACTATGAATAATTTACTTAATGACTGGAAAAAAGATATATTTTATTCAAATGGTGTGCCACTACTACTTGTTATTAAAAACCTTGGTGTGCATTCAAGGACAAAATTTGGAAGTCTTGTCTCCCCCAAATATTTTATTTCTTACATAGAAATTTTCCATAATAAGAAACTCAAGGTTATGAGAAGGTATCTGTTTTGAACTATTAATTTAAGTTTTCACCTGGGTTTTCCTCTTTTCTCCTTCTTCTATTAACCATGAAACAAGTTTGTGCTTACTATTCCAGGGCTGGGTAAAAGCAGAATTTGCCTGCAAACAATTTTCTCCCTAGTTCACTTTTAATTCCAAAAGCTTTAATCGGTTTTGCTAAGTATCCTGGAGAGCCACTAAGTTGGGGAAGAGAGAGAGACAGACAGAGAGAGAGAGAGGTATCTTTTTTTAATTGTAAAGATGTGGGGCACAAGTCAGGATAAGGTCATCGTAGTTTATGTGTAGGTGAAGTTTGGGTCCCCAAATGGTCCTCACTTCCCCTGGTTTAGAGTAAGGTGCACTTAGTGATGTTAGGTGCCCCTCCTTCCCCTGGCAGTATCCCGCTTCTGCTGATCCTTCTCTTATAGTATTACTATAAATATTCAGGACCCACTTTTAAGTGAGAACATGTGGTACCCAGTTCTTTGTTTCTGTGATAGATCACTGAGTATGATGGACTCTAAATCCATCCAAGTTGCTGTGAAATCCATGATTTTGTCTTTCTTTATGAGATCTTGAAACAAAAATGACTAAATAAAATATAGGACATTCATTTAAACTTAGATTTCAGATGAACAATGAATAATTTTTAATATAAGCATGTTCCAAATATAGCATAAGCCATACTGTTATTAAAAAATATTTGTCATTTATTTGAAATTCAAATATAGCTGGGTATCCTATAGTTTCAGAGAAAGAGACAGGGTGGAAATTGGACCCTGTCCCAGCAATACATGTTAGGGAGTTGGAAAGATTTCTAGAAGAATAAATGAATGCAGGATCTATGGAACACAAAGTTTGATATATATTTATTACATTGATCTTTTTGCTACTTATAGTACTCCGAATCTCTATACTCCTAATTATTTCCACTCAATATTACAGCATTTTATTTTTTGACAATATCTTTCTATTGCCTTCATAAATGAATGACAACTTCATAAAAAATAGATAATGTCTATACAAATTTCATATTTTAAAAATCTCTAGATATTACTCTATTATCTTTTAGCATCCAATATTATGAACAAGTTTTGTATAGACTTGATTTTTCTTCTTTTAACAGTATCCTGTTTGTCTTTCTGGTCATTTTCCCAATTATTTCTCCTTGAAGTTTATTGATATTCAACAGAACATGTTTAAATATTGGTTCTTTCTTGTTCTGCACCACAGCCCTGCTTCCTAGGGCTATTTTACCAAAGATCCCTGCATCTAAAGCGATTCATCCTGTGCCATCACTTCCACTATCCAAGGCCTACTCTCATGTGATTGCTTAATAAACATACAGATGGTCCTGATATAAGATGTTTGAACTTAACAATTTTTTAAATTTTACGATGTTTCAAAAGCGATACACATATAGTAGAAATTATACTTTGAATACTCATACAACCATTCTGTTTTTCTACTCTCAATACAGTATTCAATAAATTACATGAGATAGTCAATACTTTAATGAAAATAGGTTTTGCATTAGATGATGTTGCCCAACTGTAGGCTAGTATGTGTTCTGAGTACCTTAAGACAAACTTAGCTAAGCTGTGATGTTCAGCAGGTCAGATACATTAAATGCATTTTCAACTTGTTATTTTCAATTTATGTTTGGTTTATTAGGATGTACCCCCATCATAAGTTGAAGAGCATCTGTAACTGAGTCTCTGCCTGTTGCTGCAGCCAGTGTTTTCTAATATTCTTCTTTCTTTGACTACTCAGTTCCTTGAACATTAATTAATATTAGTTTTCTTCATTTGACTTAACAATGCAACCTCCTTGTACCAGTGATAGACAAAGAAATCTAAACAGACCATTGTGAACAGTGGCCGTTTGCCTTTTATGGACCTCTGTTATCCTCTGAGTCATCATAATAGAGACTATTGGCAAGTCAATTTGGTGGTAGCCAAGGGCATCAATTAAATTTATCTTCCTAGCAGAAGGGTTCAACTAGATTAAAAGAGTAAAATGACATTAGGAGTGCCATCTCTAGGTCTTCATCTTACATTTATTAAATGAGTGAGTGAATAAGTGAATGAATGAATGAACTTCGGCTAACATCTAGCTCTGGCCTCAAATTTCCTCATAATAGATAATCCTTAAATTTCCTTTCAATCCAAAGAACTCTAACATAATTCTCTTATTACTCTGGGAAATAGGATATGCCTTTGATTGACCTGCCCAATGGGATGGGCCAATGTACGTTTGTGCTTTCTACATGCAAGCAAAGTTTATTGCTGAGTTCCATTAAGCCTTGCTTGCTCATGCAGAACTCTCATAACCAGCCTGAAACTGCTTTCTCAAATACCCGAGCTTGCACTTATCAATCCTGAGCCCCAGGAGCCCACATTTGTTCTTTACCTAGTAGCAAAAGCCCAGCCTTTCTATGTGCATTGAACTAACAGTATATAATTGTCTTTTGTGGCTATGACAATTCTGTTTCTTCTGTTAACCTCTAAGTCCTGCAAAACTTCGTTTGTATAGTCCCTCTGAAACAGCAAGAATATCTCCCTTGGAGTTCAGACTCAAAACTATGTCCCTAATCCCTCGGTATTGAATGGGGCCAGATTGTCTTGTGTAGCCTGGTGTGACAGACTCCATTGTCTTGTCCACTTGCTGCTGGGTACCTTAATTCTGATATTCTAGGAGCCTCACATCAAATAGCCACCAATCAGAGGTCACAGGTGGCAGATGCAAAATTTCAGATAGAACTAAGAACAGTCTCCCAGCCTGTCCCCTCCCAGTGGAAGAACATTTGTTCTTTTGCTTTCTTTTCAGTGGCGCCTGGCTTTAACTCAGGTTCCCAAACTATTCCTGGAAATATTTTAATATGAGGCAACTACTATAGAGGGTAGGGCCTTAACTATAAAGGCAGAAACTATCCTTGCTGAATTCTCCTTTAATGCCAAGATGTTCACATCCCAAAAGATGGTGGAAGAACACAAAGATAGACTAGAAGTGAGAGAAGGGTAGGTCAGTCTTTCCTCTCTTGATACTGTATTTCCCTGACTAACGCTAGACGCTCAAGATTACAAAACTAAGGGTTATAACAGACTCAAGAAACAACATCTCATATATGTTATGACTCCCGGGATCCTCTCAACAGAGAATTATTTAGGCTCTGAGTCACTCTGATCCTGAATTTGGTGCTGACTCATCACTTCGCAAACAAATCATAAAAGAAATAGTCTCACATGAAGGGCAAAGAAATTACAGTGCTGTTCCAGTGACTCTTCGCTAAAACAAGAAAATCCAGGAGAACTTTCTATTTCTTTTTTTTTTTAATAGTATTTTTTATTATGATATTGTGGGGTACAGTCAAGGATTAGGTATACAAATATGCTTCGTTCAGGTACCCTTGTTGATAAGAGGTGTCTTCCCGTCCCCAGACAGATATTGACTACCATTAATCCTCTCTCCCTTCCCCTCCTCCCCCATAGTTTCCCATCTCTGTCCGTCATTTTCTTATAGTATTATATTGGATGTTCAAAGTTCACTATATGAGTGAGAACGTCTTTGTTTCTGTGAGAGATCACTCAGTAGACTAGTTTCATCCAGGTTGCTGCAAAATTCATGATTTTGTTCTTTCCTTATGGCTGCGTAGTATTCCATTGTATAAGTTTAAAATCAGTAGGACTATAATCAGCAAGATGAGGTCATTCTGCAATATTGACCTCAGCCATGGCGTAGAGACCCAGAATCGGCCAGCTGAACAAATCCCATAAACCATCAAGATCTACCATCAAATGTCAGGTGGCTTTCTTCTTAAGTGTCATTATTGAAATGCCACTTGATCCAAGGATTAATACAGGTACAGCAGGATATATCAATGAACATGCAGGCTCTGCTTTGGCCTATTAGGAGAAAATCTAGGGCCATTCCCTCACCCATGACAGCCCTTGTTCTGTGAGTAAAGCCAGACCTGAGTCATTCCCAGGACTCAAGTATTGTCATTATTCACTTCAATGGAAGCCAGGAACACATTTTGTACCGCCTCTTTATTTATTTGTAAAAATACATGACCACAGAATCTGCAAGAAGATTGAGTCTATTATACCTCTGGGAGATCCCTGCAATCATCCAAGATTGCATGGTCTGTGTTTGTTGTTTCTTTAAACACTTGAAGCTCTCTTATGACCATCATTACTGTAAAAGTGACTGTGTTTTGGAGAAGATGGAAAGCTTTATTCACAAGAAGTATAATTCAAGGGGCACACTTGGTACCTCTGGCAAGAAAGTATGTTTTGCCTGAAGGTACAAGAACTGGGACCATCCTCTACTCTTTTCCATTGACTCCTTAGGAAGGCTTAGGAAAATGGCCATCTTATCATGGTCAGAGCCATCTAGCAGGGATGGCATACTGTCAGGGGACCCCAAAATCACCCCCGAGCTCACTTATTTAATGGAATGACTCACAGAACTAAAAGGCAAACACAACCCTGTTAGACTTAATGTTACAATTTATTACAGTGAAAAGAACCAATAAAAATTATCAAAGGAAAAAGACTCATAGGACAAGGTCCAGGAGAAACCAAAGCAAACTTTCAGATGTTTCCTCTCACACTAGAGTTGCACAAGAATGAGCTCAATTCTCCCAGCAACACTGTCTAACATGTGTGAATTGTTGCCAGCCACAGCCGTTCACCCATGCTTTAGTGTTCAGGGATTTCATTGAGGGTCCGTCATATAAGCAGGCAGCACCAGAGGGACTCACCTCAGCTACTCAGGCTCCAGTCCCTTCAGAGCATAAATAGTTCTTCTTGATTAATGCACTGTTAGGACAAACTAGCTTGATCAGGGCATACAAAAGTGTTTCCAATCCAAGGGCTTAGAACTGATCCCACAGGAACATGCCAAAGGACAATTTTGAACACAGGCCTTTCTTTGGAATGTGTAAGGTCCTGGTCACTCAGGTCTTCTGATATAATCCTTTCCTGACCACACACCTAGTTAAATTTACCACGACTGCAGAAGTTTTGGAGAGCTGCACAGAGTGTTTTACTTCATGAAGAAGGTTTCCAGTAAAGTTTAGAAAGACGAAGTTTACAAATGTCTCTTTCCTCTGCTCCAGTACCTTCCAGGGTCTGTCATGCTCCCCTCCTCAGGTTTCTGGGTTGTTATTTTCCCTTCACCATCAAAATATAGGCATACCTTTTTCTAATAGCTATGACTTTACCTTTTTTTCTAGCAGCCCCTTCTTATACTCAAAATTTGCATTGGGAAGGTCAGATAGATTAAGAATGAAGAAATTTTCGTAAAATTTACAGAAACCCATTATAATCTTGACTTTGGTCCATGCGGGCCGTTTTGGTGGTAAGTGCACTCAACCAAGTGATTATTAGCCCTCGTGCTGAAAGACCATGCTCATCCAACCAAAAAATCCGGATGACAAAGTCAGAATTAAGTTTAATTCACCCACGCCACCTTTTGGACAAGCTGTCACACTACGTCTGTATCAATCAGGCAAGCCTGAGTTTGCCATTAGGAAAAGGAGTGATGCATCATTCCCAAAAACGGTCGAGGAAGAATCTTGAATTTTCAAAATAGGTCAATTTACCAACCCGCCCCCCTTTTTCCCCTGATCATTGTCCATGGGATAGCCAAGAGAAGATGATCTTTTAGGGGAGACCGGGACAATAAGTGAGGTGGAGTCAGCCGACTTTGGCAGGACTCACTGGTCTAGTATGTGACCATAGCGTCTGCATCAGAAACAGTGTCCTTTCCTTTGTTCTCAGTCTATAAGGGTGGATATCTCTCCATGCTCCGATGATGATGGGCCCAAGCAACAACGGCAGCTTTCTAGGTGGGTGCAGTCTCTAGTCAGCAGCTTGATTCCAGTCAGTCTTGTCAGACAATGGACCCTTACCGAGAGCAACTGCATGAGGAATACAGAAATTTGATCTGTTTTTGATCTGCCAGGGTGTAGTTTTCTAAGTTTAAAACAAAGCCTTAGTAAGCATATACTATCCCATGAGTAAATAAAACAAACTCCATAAAGGGGAGCATCAGCCAGAGCCATAAAAATGAACTTGAGTTCTTCCCACTGCGTGAAGTAACCACAAACCTTTTGGGTTCTGAACAGCTGGTGCAGAGTTTGAATGGCTGCAGTAGCTGGGTAGATGCCATCAGCTTTCAGTTTAGCCCATGCATCAGTGAACCAGCCCCAGGCATTGAAGGAGACCTGTGAACTGAAGGCTTTACTGATCTACCACTGTTGCTTCAAACGGCAGAAAGGCCTGGAAATGTCCCACAAAGGCTGAACTATTACTTTTTCATGTAAAGCTGAGATACTGCTGGGAGCCCGTTGGATTCCCAAACTAACACTTGACATGAGAGGTATTTGTGGCCCTTCCCATCTTGTTAGCTGAGTTTGAGGTGGCCCACTCTGACCTGAAAATGTTCGTCCACAGAATCATGAGAACCTCATAGGTTAGGCATTCTGTTTTGATCAGAACCTGATAGAAAACCAACAGTTACTTTTTGAAAGGCGTATATCTGCTAGCCATGTCAAGGCAATAATAAATTAAAGGGTGCTTCCAGATTTGCCTTCCTTTGTCATAGGCTCCAATTCGCAAAATCATCAGTCAAAGAATCCTATAGCACAAAGGATCATTCAGGTCACGATGTCCTGGGTGTTATCAGTACTTCTCTACATGCAGTCTTTCTAGATTGGGATAATCCCCTCTGGGATTTTGTGAACATTCACGGCGTAAGTATATAAACCAAAACTGAATACACGTTCAGCAGTGGAAGCCATGGAAGCCATGACAATAGTACATTAAGTTGGTCTAAAATTGGCTACTGATTAAGTCATATTACTTCCTTTCCCCACGGAAAATCTGTCCAGATCCTAGCTCTTAAATTTAGGCACATTTACTCCACAAGATGGGGACTTGTGTGCCTACATCAAATAGAGCCATACCTGATTCTCATCCAAATTGCCTAGCTTACTCTGATGTGCATGGTAGTCAGTTCCTACTGGAGAAACAGGGATTTTGGCTAAACTCTTAATCATCATTTTCTTCAAATAGCTAAGTTTGAACTAGAAGAATAGGGGACACAGAGGAAGTGATTATTCCACACCAGTGAGCAAGGCTTTCATTAAATTTTTAGTGATTGCTTATTTGAGGCTCAACCAAATGAACCAGACTGGAGTGCAGTGACACACTCCTTCTGTGTCAGCCTTCCAAGTAGCTGGAACTGCAGACACACACCACCACATTTGGCTAGTTTTTGTGATTTATTGTGGAGACGAGGTCTCACCAAGTTGCCCACGTTGGTCTCAAAACTGTAGGTTTAGGCAGCCCTCTCACTAGGCCTCCCAAAGGGCTGGGATTACAGGCTTAACACCATGTCCAGTGCCAAATGAACTTCTAATGTTTTCAAAACACTGTTTATTCAGATTTAGGGTCCTCCTGGACTCAGCAACTATAACTAACTCCATCATTTTCATTTGTCCTTTGTAAAAATAATTTATCTCTTCTATTTGACTTTGTGTTCATTAATTTATTGTTGTTATACTTTCCATTAACTCTTTAGATGTAATTTTATTCAGTTTTTGAGCTTATTTTAAAAAATTAATATTTTAATTGTATTTCCCCCCTATAGTTTGATGTTATTGTTTTTATATTGTTTAGACAAGTAATAGCGATTTTTGCTTGTTGGGTGTTTTTGCTTGTTTGTTTTCTTTGTTTGGGAGCTTAGGAACATATCTGAGCTAAATCTACAAAATCTATCTTTCCCCAAGGTTTGCTATTCCTAACATCCATGTTTAGCTTTTTTGGTTTTGTTTTTAATTCTTGCTTAAATATAAGCCATATTTTCTAGGAGTCGCCCTGTGTTTAGATAATGAAGTGGTTAGCTAATGATTTGAGGGAAATTATGCTCAACAGCCTTGAGCTAGTAAGACTTTTAGTATGTCTGCTTATATTTAAGGATGTAGATTACAACTTCAGACTATCTTTTCAAACTGATGTCACTTTTACCTTCTTCCTCTTCCTTTCAGTAATCCTTTGTGCATGAATGAACAAACATATGGGGTACAAAAGGAGTATATGGGGAGTTTGGGCTTGCTATAGTCTCTACCTTACATGCATACAGCCTCAGACAAGCATGTGGTTGCCTTAACAATGACTGCAACGTCAGGTGAATAGAACCATTGTTCTTCCCCATGTCCATACCACAAAGATTGTCTCGTTCATCAACAATACCATTGGATATGACCATTTGTATTACTCCAAATGAATTCTGCCCCCTTTGAGATGGTAACAAAGCTAGATGCCTGTCTTCACAGCTCTCCCTGCCCTGACACAACCTCTATATTGAATTGTGGAGAGTAACCATAGGCATGCACAGAACAGATTCTCACTGCCTCTACCCAAAGTTCAACAGCTCTAAAGCACATGTGATTCTCAGAATTTGTCCTTGGTCAACCAACAGAGCACAGAAATGGCTGTTTATAATCATCTTTATTGTGGCTTTTTGGAAGGAAAAACTTGCCAGTCTCCCCACTTTGCCTTAGCCAGAAGTCCTGCCTCTTTCCTCTTTATGCCATTTCTAAAATTTTCTGCTTTTTAATTTAAAAAATTAGCTTAAGCTGAAAGTGATTAACCTTTCTGGTTTACTGCATAAGAAAGAGTTTTCTTTTTTTCTCTTCCCTCCTTTCTGAAATTGACCAAAGTAACAGCTTTTAGAAGGATGCTGTGAAAAACTTTGCTTACCATTTTCTTTTGGCATCTGTTAATATCCAAATGCAACATGCTGCATTAACATTTGCTTTTTCCCAACTCCGTAGCCAAGAATATGGAAAAATCGATGACTACAGAAAACATTTGCCTTACTAGACAGAAATTGTAGGATTTAATTTTCTTTATTTCTTCTCTTTCTCTGGATACCTGATTAGAAATCACTAGACATCTGATGAAAGTTAATCTGAGCTTGTTTTAAAGAAATCTTTGTCTCTGAAGTAATTTACAGAAAATTAGTCTATTTTAAATGTACTTAGGAAAGGTAAAAAAGGAAATAAACTGCTTCTAATATATACCAAGAATCAAGAATAAAGATTTTTTAACAGTCTTGCTAAATTACATATTACATTATAAAGGGGACAACAATATAATAATGGTTTCACTCAGTGGGAATAATATGAAAAATTGATAGTATAATATTGTAAACTATTTTATTAAATCTTATAGTATTCAGTAAGAGTGTTAGATAAAATTCAAATGTGGAATAACTCACTTTCATGTTATTTTATAGCTATTTTTTTGGTTATTTTCAATTATTATTTTTAGAAAAAAATGCATATGTACCATAGAAATTCTCATTGATTTGACATTACAACACTTATAGTCAAGTCCTGATTGTGCAGTTTGAAGCCAAAAATTAAGTTTCTGTGTTTCATTTTACTTGTGAGAAATAAAGAATAGAAAATATTTCCAGTCTAAGCAATGTAGTGAGACCTCATCTCTAAAAAAAAAAAAAAAAAATTCAAAACTAGCAGGGTGTGGTGGTGCATGTCTATAGTCCTCGCACTCAAGAGGCCGAGGCAAAAGGATCGCCTGAGCCCAGGAGGCCGAGGCTGTGGCGAGCTGTGATTGTGGCAATTTACTCTAGCCCGGGTGACAGAGTGAGACTCCTAGCTCAAAAAATAATAATGAAATAAAGAATAGGGTACTGTTATAAAAAATGGATAGTGCAGTTCATAATGAAAAACAAGCCGGGCTCGGTGGCTCAGCCTGTCATCCCACGCCTTTGGGAGGCTGAGGTGACTGGATTGCCTGAGCCCGCGGGTTCGAGACCTGCCTGGGCAAGCGAGACCTCATCCCTACAATAAAATAAAAAAATCAGCCGGGCGTGGTAGCGCGCGCCTGTAGTTCCAGCTACTTGGAAGGCTGAGACGGAAGGATCACCGGAGCCCAGCAGGT
>CAUYQG010019982.1:0-10377 GCA_963574415.1 Tarsius wallacei | reverse complement strand
CTGCTTAGTTCCCAGGGGAGTGGCTTTGTCTTCTGTTTAGTGACGTTACCTTGGGAACCCAGGTGGGTGGGGCAATGCGAGTCTCTGCCTGGAGAATGGCTGAAGTGATAGGATCCTTTTTCTCTGCTCTTTGGATCCCTGAGCAATTGACTATGATGGTCTGTGGTAGCGTGATAGCGTGAGCCTCCTGGGGATCAGCTGCCCAGCTGGGTGCTCCACTCGGGACTCCAGAGCTCCAGATTTCAGAGCTTCAAAGCTCCCAAGGGCAGGCAGTGAGTGGCGGAAGTGGCCCCGCGCCTCTCCCAGTGTACTTCAGTCAGAGATGGAATCAGTCTCTCCAAGGGGTGGGTGCCCAGAGTCTCCTAGGGTGACCGGAGGCTCAGTCTGGGATCGATGCAGTCAGGGATGGAGCTGAGACCCAAGCCTTCCCACCCATGAGGGAGCAGCCCAGGACGCAATAGCTGGTCCTGCATGGGACCGGGGGTCCCTGAGCCTCGGACCAATGCGTCCAGCTGTGGGCAAGGGGGTAGGGGAAGGAGGGCAAGAGTCTTTTTGGGGAACTCACATTCGGAGAATCTCACAGTTCCACCTGTGTTGCCGCCATCTTGACCCCAACTCAATCCTAATCACATATTTCTAAAATAAATTAGAGCATTATGAGATTCTATGGCATTATGAAAAAGTAAGGTAGGTCTATATGACCTAAACAGAAAGGTATTTAATGAAGAAGGAATTTCACATACTGTACAATATGAAATGATCTGCTAAAAGAGTATGTCTCCTTATAATGATGGATACATATTATTATTCATTTGTATGAAAATCCATAGAAGGTACAGCTTTGAGAGTTAACCTAAGGTAAATTATGGATTGTATGTGATAACATGTCAGTGTAGGTTTGTAGATTATAACCAATGTGTATCTCTGGTGCAGGATGCAAATGATGGTGTAGGCTATTCCTACATGAGAGAAGGGGCATATGGAAGCTCTGTATCTTCCTCTCAGTTTTGCTCTGAATATAAAACTGCTCTAAAATATTAAATATAAAAAGTATGTCTGTATGAAGTAGACAATATTCTGGGAAGATTTGCATATAACTATTGGTAGCTACTAAGCTGGGATGCGGAATTTTATGGGAATCTTATTTATAAAAAATTGTGCATTTATTCTTACATGTTTTAAATTTCAGTCACCTTCAACTTACTGTCTGTTTGATGCAATACACATATCTAGATGCTTTTCCCACTACTTGAAATAGCCAGTTTTTGAACTCATCAATTTTGATGCCTTTTAGTGCTTCTACCATTTTTTGTTTCATTTCTTCCACATTGGCAAACTGTTTCCCTCTGAGGACTTTTTTCATCAAGGGAAACAGAAAAAAAAGTCACTTTGGGTGGTATCAGGTGAAGAGAGAAGGTGGGACATGGGAGTTATGCCACTTTTGGTAAAAAAAACTTCTGAAAACTCAGTGTGGTGTGTGCAGATATGTTGTCAGTGGAAGAACCAGTCACCTGTCTGCCACAACTTGGTGCTTTTCTTTTGCAAATTGTGACACAACCCTCTCAAAACTTCCAGATAAAAACTTTGGTTAACTGTCTGATCCAGAGGGACAAATTCTAAATGTACTACAAGAGGCCCACTCTCCAAAAAATAATTCTGGTTTTGTTTTTAGGTTCTTCTGTCATGCATGTGTGTACATGTGTGAGTGTGACTGTGTGTGTTTTACTTATTATATTAGTGTACTTCAAAACTGTGTTGGGGTGATTGATGACGTTATTTTTTTTAATGTCTTATTTTTGAAACTTCTGAGAAGTAGCGTATACTTCTTCTGTGCTTTTTGACAACCTTCAAAGTTTGGAAGGTCTATATTTTCATATGAACCAGGGTGAGTATGAAAACTGTCTGCAGATGCCAATATGGAGGCACAAATGTTTTAAAGTGGTTATATTGCATTCAGATAAAAAGAATCTGTTTTTTTATCTTCCCAAATCTGAAGACTTTATCTGACTTTCAGTCCTCTAGAATACTGTGACCCAAGAATAGAAAGGATAGAAGCTTTTTTTCTGCAGAATTTTTTGGTAATTTAACTGGAATCACAATGTACCTTGAATATCAGATGATACCCTAGACCAAACATAATTCTGAGAATGAGACTTTCTCAGATAATTTGCGATTTCCAAAACTGTAGGAATTTTTCAAGTTCACACCCCTTCTTTTATGCATTTCTCAGTCCTTAAAAGCAACAATTTACCTTCATGAGATTGAGAGAGTAAAATACAAAAAAATCCATATAGCATTTGATCAGAAGATTCTTATCTTGACTTTTAAAATCTCAAGGGGTTCCACAACAACCTCTTCTAAGTTTTTTTTAACCAAAAAACAGCAGCCTGGGCAAGATAGTCACAGAATCAGTGGGTGTATGAGAGTCACTGCATGGGTGAGTGTCCAGCCCTAAGGATGAGTATGCATGTGTGGGTGCATGCAGGTGTGTGAGTGAATGTCCATCTGAGTGAAGACTTGGGATCAAGCACCCAGGGACTGAACTAACCATTGCTCTGAGATCAATGACCCAAGCACACAGGGTTGTCCATCATTCTTGGGGCACCTTTTGGGAAAAGGCAACAGAGATCAGCTACCCCTTGGCACCTGGCACCTGAACCATGCCACCACCTGTGTCAGTGGGCCAGGCATTGGCAGCAGAAACCATGGAGAAGGTGCTGGGGGGTGGGGGGGAGTCTGGAGCTGAGCCCAGCTGGAGAGGATGCAACCCTCTGCAATTTTCTCTGTCTACCAGGCAGAGACCTGCTCTGGCCCACCTAACTTTGGTGTGTCTCCAACCCAAGATTAAGAAGTGATCTCCACACATCTCTGATGTTGATTATTACTGGCCCAGAGAAGATAATTCAGGAGCAGAGATCAGAGAGACAGATGCCTCATGGCCATGCAGAACCAGTCATGGACACATTTGATCTGAGTGGGAGAGCTGGCAGCAGTAGCAGCAGTGGATGAGTTAGGGTGAGAACTGATCTGATTTACCTTCCTTCCCCAGCAATTTGTGAGGCATCTGATCCATGTTGAGAGCAATCTGATCAACCTGCACTGAGAGCAAAGGTGAGGAGCTAGAGACTGAAGCCCACTCCCTACCATGGTGGGAGTCAAAAGTGGCAGTGCTAGGGACCCACCTGTAAATACATACATACATACATTGTAAAAAAAATAAAAAGGAAAAAAATCTGGAGTTCTAGAAATGGCCTTTCTTTCTGTGTGTCTTTGGACTGGATTTACCCATTTTTCTCCCTCTTTTTTAAAATTTAGTTTTTTTTTTGTTTACATATGACTGTTTTTGAGGGAAAGTGCATCTTTGTTTTGTTTATTTGCATGTTTGCTGATTTTTGCTTGCTTGTTTGTTTATCCGTTAGTTTCCTTGACTGTTTCTCTTCTTCCCTTTCTTTCTCATCTTCCTGTTCTCTCCCTTTTTCTTTCTCTATTATCTTCCTTTCTTTTACCTTATTTTGATTTCAGGGGGCATACATACACTCCCACTGCATGAACATATTATAAAGTGGTGGAAAGTGGGTTCTAGGGGCCCCACACCTCAGTAAGCAGCTACTACACTCTTCAGGTAGCTTCTGAACTGGAGCTCTCCCCATTGGACTCTAATCAAATTTCAAAACTGAAAAAAGACAGCATAGTCCCCCATCCCCAGCCCAGTCTCAAAATTAAACAAATCCAGAAGCTACATCTGAAAGCTAATAAAAGGTTGAGTAAGAAGAAATGAAAGTTATCCCCCCTCTCACTGAGCAAAGGAATTGAAGAGAAAGAAAAAAGGAGTAAATTTCAGAAAAGAAGAAGAATTAATTAAAAAAAAAACAAAAAACAAAAAACAAATAGGCATTCCCCAGACTCCTGGAAAGGCAGCACCTGAGAATACAGACTTCAGAATTCAAACAATGAAGAGTCCCCAGAATGACTAGTCTCAAACTACAAATCTAGATATCAAGGTGTTGACAGAGAATGAAAAGAAATGAAGAAAGACAAGAAGAAAGAATGAAAGAACTGATAACTGAGATGATGGAAATAAAGAATACAGTTAATGAAATAAATAACAAACTGACAAGCATGGACAGGAGAATTAATCAAGCAGAAGAAAGAATCTCAGAGTTTGAAAACCAAAATATGGACTTAACAAAATCTATTTAAAAATAGAAAGGAAGCTTAAAAAGATGGAACAAAGCCTTCAAGAGTTGTGTGATTATATTGACCAAACTTATGCCTAATCAGCATTCCACAAACAGAAATGGAGAATTAGAACGCTCTGAAACAAATATTCATGAGGTCATCCAAGAAAGCTTTCTGCATCACATCAGACCATCCAAACACAAAAGATTCAAAGAACCCCTGCAAGGTATCCATTGTGAAGACCAACTCCTAGGCACATAGCACTTCATTTACACAAAGTAGGTATAAAAGAAAAAGTCCTAAAAATGCAAGCGAAAGGTCAGAATACCTACTGGGGAAGATCAATTAGAATAGCAGCAGACTTATCTACAGAATCACTGCTGACTAGAAGAGACTGGAGTCCAATCTTCCAAGTTTTCAATGATAAATAATTCCAGCCAAAATTCCCTACCCAGCTAAACAAATCTTCATCAGTGATAGAGAATTAAAATCCTTCCCATTCAATTTCTATGTTTATGCTGCTTCTAGACTGGCTTTAAAAGAGATGCTTTAAAAAGTATTAAGCACAGAAGAAAGAAAAAAAAGAATTACCACACTCTTTCAAAGAATGCAGAAAAACAGACAATCAACACAACAGGCACCGTGACTGATAAATTGAAAAGACACACATATATCAACCCCAAACTCAAAGGAAAACCAACAAACAAATAGCAACAATGAATTTTATGAGTCTCAGGACAGGAATAAACTCTCACATTTCAATAATCAGCCTGAACATGAATGGACTAAATACGCCAATGAAAAGACATAGATGGTAAACTGGATAAAAAATTTTTAAAAAAGAAAAACATTTTCCAACAATATGCTGTCTCCAGGAATCAAATCTTACAAAAAAACCCCACACAGATTCAAAGTTAGTGGATGGAAAATGAATTTTCAGCTGAACAAAAGGAAGAAAGAAGACAGGCATCATGACCTTAATATCAGACAAAGCAACCCTCAAGCTACCGAAAACTAAAAAAGATACAGAAGGTCACTACATAATGATAAAAGTTTCAATCCATCAACAAGAAATTTCCATCCTAAACATATATTCACCCAACATGGAGCACCAACTTTTATAAAACAGCTGCTAGTAAGCTAAAAAAAAGTATTGACTCTAACATCATCATAGCTTGGGATTTAAATACCCCACTAACAACCTTAGCTAGAGCATAGAAGCAAAAAAATCAACAAGAAGATCCAGATCCCCAACTTGAAACCCCAACTTGGCCAAATGGACTTAATAGAAAACCACAGAACCCTCTACCCAACAACCATGGACTATACATTCTACTTAACAATACATGGGACATACTCTAAGATTGACCACATCCTTGGCCATAAATCAAGAATATACAAATTTCATAAAATCTAAATAATGCCATGCATCTTCTCAGATCACAGTGGAATAAAAATAAATATCAACACCAACAAAATTCTCCCCCAAATCACAAAGACGTGGACACTAAACAGCATGATGCTGAACAACTCTTGACTCAAATAGAAATCAAAATACAAATTAAAAGATTCCTGGCAGCTGGGCTTGGTGGCTCAACCTGTAATCCCGCGCTTTGGGAGGCTGAGGTGAGTGGATTGCTTGAACCCGCAGGTTCGAGACCCATCTGGGCAAATTGGCGAGACCTCATCTCTACAATAAATCAAAAAAAAAAAAAATTAGCCGGGCTTGGTAGCGTCTGCCTGTAGTTCTGGCTACTTGTAAGGCTGAGGCAGAAGGATCTCTGGAGCCCAGCAAGTTGAGGCTGTGGTGGCCGGGAGTGTGCCACTGCACTCCAGTCTGGGCCACGGAGTGAGACTCCAACTCAAATAAATAAATAAATAAATAAATAAATAAATAAATAAATAAAAATAAAAAATTCCTGGCAACAGATAAAAATAAAAACACACTTTATCAAAACCTCTGGGATGCCATGAAAACAGTACTAAGAGGGGAATTTTTGACTCCAATTAAAAAAAAAATCCCTGGACTAGACAGCTTTCCAGCAGAATTCTACAAAATGTACAAGAAAGAGCTGATGCCAATCCTATTGAAAGTATTCCAGGCAATCAAGAAATAAGGAACTCTCTCCAAATCATTTTATGAAACTAAAATCACTGATCCCCAAACCGGGTAAGGATCCAATAAAGAAAGAGAACTACAGGCCAATTTTCCTGATGAACAGATTCAAAAATTCTCAACAAGATTCTAGCAAATCAAATCCAACAACACATCTGAAAAGTCATCCACCATGACCAAGTAGGTTTTTTCCCTGGGATGCAGGGCTAGTTCAATATCTGCAAGACCATAAATGTAATTAAATACATCAACAGATACAAAAGCAAGAACCACATATTTATATCACTAGATGCAGAAAAAGCTTTTGACAAAATCCAGCATGATAAAAACTCTTGAACTCCCAGGCATAGAAGAAACATACCTCAAAATAGTAAGAAGCATCTATGATAAACCTACAGCCAGCATACTGCTAAATGAACAGAAATGGGAAACATGTCCCTTGAAAACCGAAACAAGACAAGGCTGCCCACTTTCACCACTCCTATTAAACATAGTGTTAGAAGTTCTAGCTAGCGCAATCAGAGAGCAGAAGGAAATCAAGGATATCCACGTAGGAAAAGAAGAAGTCAAGTTATCCCTCTTCATGGATGATATGATCCTATACTTTGAAAAACCAAGAGAATCTGTCAAAAACCTCCTTACACTGATGTTTGCCAAAGACTTTGGCAAAGTCTCAGGATACAAAATAAATGTGCAAAAGACAGTTGCATTCTTATACACCACCACCAAGTGGGCAGAAAAAACTCTAAATGGATCAAAGACCTAAATGTAAAACCTCAAACTATAAGAATCTTAGAAAATGCAAGAGACACCCTTACAGAAATTGGAATAGGCAACCAATTTCTGAACAAAATCCCAAAAGCCTGTGTGATGAGATAAGATAGACAAGTGGAACCTCATTTAACTGAAAAAAGCTCCTGCAAAGCTAAAGAAACCATCAAGAGAGCACGGAGACAGCCCACAGAATGAATGGGAAAAAATATTTGTCAACTGTATATCTGACAAAGGACTAACATCCAGAATCTACAAGGAACTCAAATGTGCTAAAAGGAAAAAAAAATCAAGCAGCCCCATTTTATAGTGTGCAAAAGACATGACTAGACACTTCTCAAAAGAAGACATATGAGCACTCAAGAGACACACTAAAAAATGTTCAGCCTTACTAAATAAATGCAAATTAAAACCACACTGAGATATCACCTAAGTCCAGTCAGAATGGGCATCATCAATAATTCAAAAAACAGATGCTGGTGAGGATGTGGAGAAAAGGGTACACTTCTACACTGTTTTGGAGTGTGTAAACTAGTGCAACCTCTGTGGACAACAGTGTGAAAATTTCTAAAAGATCTAAAAATCAACCTTCCATGTGACCCAACAATCCCCCTTCTGGGAATATACCTGGCAGACCTCAAATCTTTCTATGAAAAAGATACCTGTACATGCATGTTAATTGCAGCATTATTCCCAATAGCAAGAACATGGAGCCAGTCATGCTTCCCATTGAAACTGGACTAGAGTTAAAAATGTGATACATTTATATGATGGAGTATTATGCAGCCATAAAGAAGGAAAAATTATGAAATTTGCAGCAACTTGGATGGATTTATAGTCTATAATACTCAAAGATCTATCACAGAAACAAAGAATTGAGTACCACATGTTCTCACTCAAAAGCAGATCCTGAACATTAATCACAACACTATAAGAAAGAACTAGCAGTAGAGGGACACTGCCAGGGGAAGAGGTGGGGCACATGACATCAAATCTTATACCGGGTGAAGTGGGAACAAAATGGAGGTCCAAGCTTTACCTGTATGATGACCACTTATCTACCTAATCCTGAATTGTACCCCACATCTTAAAAAAAAAAAAAAAAAAGCAGCAACCTTGCTGTTACATACACACCACAAAAAAGTGCACACGCATGTCTTTCCCACCATGGCCTTGTTTACCTGGGAGGCTCTATCCTGGGCCAGGGTCAAGAATCAGACTTATTTATACAGGTATTTAACTCAAACAACTGGGTAGTAAATGAATAAAGGAAACCTATTGTGTAGATGAATGACTAGAGCCATCAGGTCTTCAGAGTCAGCAAAAGGAAGAGGAAATAGGTTTGTCTGTTTTCTCAACACGTCTTATCATAAGTACTAGATGTATGTCTAACTCTCAGTATCATGATGACAGACATTTTAAATTACAGTGCAAATTTTGTTCTCATGTTGATCACAAACTGATCACATGTATAACATTTATTCATTCTTTAAGAGTTAATTTAGACATCACAGCCTACCAGATGGTACCCCCCACATAAAATCATACAAATTTTTACTTTGTACATAACGGCATCATAGGACTTTCACATTGTTTCACACCATCTCTCTACATGTCATCTTCCCCACTGATTGGTGAGGTTTTTTTCAAATGCATATTTTATATTTATCCCTTTATTTTGAGATCTTACCAGAAGGCTCAGAGCACTAGATGATAAATGTTTTGATAACTAGTCCTATGAATGAATAAATAAACTAAATCTTCCCTGAACATCCCATACTTACTTTTGTCAAAAAATTTCTTGGTCTCCTCCCCCATGTTTTTTTTTTTTTCCAAATAATCACTTTATGGTAATTCCACCGAATTTAACTACATTGACTTTGAGTTCACCCAGGTTTCTTTCTCGGTTGTGATTTCTTTCTTACAATCCCAAATTGCCCTCTTAGTATTTAATGTTGACTTTTGGAAAATATGTCTTTCTGGGGATCCCTAGGATTCCAAAGTTTGCTATTACAAGCCATTCTACCACTTATTATAACAATGGAATACAGTGGAAATTATTGCTTGTTTTCTCTGAAAAATTTCTGTTGTGTGATCTAATCCAGGAAATGAAAATTGTGAATCAGTTCTGTTTTTATAAATGCTAGTCAATCAAATAATGGAGAGTTTTATGTTCAACTGACATTCATCTGTATGCCTTGTGAAGGTGATATGCTTACATATATACATCTCAATCTGCCTCAGACGTTATTTGTTGAGCTCATTTCAATTTTCTATTCATATGCTGATTGGGCCACTAAATTTTGCATGACTTAAAACTAATGTTCCAAATAACATTTGCTTTCATTTTACTAAGCTACTGCACAAGGGAATTTAGTGTGACAGTGGAAAGCTTTGTCACTCATGGTAAAAGGACTGATGTGGCTTGATTCCAGCCTCTCTGAAAATCTTCACCATCAGTCACCACTTACCACCTCCCCAATGACCAGGATGATTCCACCTTTGCACTGATGCACATATTAGAGTTGACCCTGAGCACTCTAGACGGACTACTGTACCCCATGAGCAGTTATTTCTGGGGTGGGGTGAGGGGAGAAGGTTTTGTACAGTAAAATTCTAACATGCAATCTACTATCTGTGATTTCACTACTCCTTGTCAAAGATGGATTTCTCACTATTTCCACTATTCTGCCACAAATGATCGTTACTATTACCATTTCACTTGAGTAACAAGAATGCCTCACCTGAACAAGATTAGTGTTTTATATATTATAATGACAGGAAAAGGGAATTAAACAAAATAACACAGAACAATGCTGAGCAGTTTGGGCCTATAGCAGCAAACCTCCCCAACTTTAGAATTTTTCCTCTCTGCACAATAAACATTCAAAATCTCCAAAGCCAAGTACCTCCAGAAGGGTAACTTTTTGCTGAATAGAGATGTACTATTCTAGTTACAGAGGCTACTTCATCTTCACCTTAGAAACAAAAGTACATTTTAAACGTGAGTAGATAACATTTAAAGGGGAAAAATATGACAAGTATCTTAATATCTGCAACAAATAAGGAAAGTAAAAAGACAAACTGAAGAAATTTTTGTGACCATGGCAACCTATTCAATGTGACTTTGCTCCTCTGTCTTTCTTAGAGATGTATTTGAAGATGAATACTTTTAGCCGGGCTCGGTGGCTCAGCCTGTAATCCCGCGCCTTTGGGAGGCTGAGGTGAGTGGATTGCCTGAGCCCGCGGGTTCGAGACCCGCCTGGGCAAGTGAGACCTCATCTCTACAATAAATCAAAAAATCAGCCGGG
>CAUYQG010019977.1:0-14545 GCA_963574415.1 Tarsius wallacei | reverse complement strand
CTTGGTAGTGATTTATAATGTAATAGTTATAGAACTAAGTAAGTTTTGTATGGACATTAAGAAATGATAATCATTAGAAAATGTTAGGAGTTTATAAAATTTATAGTTTAGGATGATAAACTTTAAAGATCAAAACAGGATGAACAAAGATACATTGCCTGTCCAATCCATTAGACTGAAACTGATTGCCTTGAAAACAAAAAACATGTAGGGTATAAAAGGAGTTGGAAAAGACACTAAATCGGCATTTGCCCTGCTTGTAGCAGAGTCAGTGTCCAAGTTTTTTCTCCTGCGCCGACGCCGTCCCTCCTTCAGGAAACCCTGACCCGCTGGAGCTGCACTCCAGCACAAGAACAAGGTGAGGCAGCAAGTGCTGATCTAGAAGCTGCAGCAAGTTATCCAGGAGTACCAGCTAAGGTCATCAATAAAGCTGGCTACACTACATGACGTATTTCCAGTGTAAATGAAATAGACTTCCATTGGGAGATGTCCTTTGAGACATGAGTTAGAAAGGAGAAGTCAACTCTTGGCTTCAAAGCTTCAAAGGACAGGCTGACTCTCTTGTTAGGGGCTAAGGAAGCTGGCAACTTTAAGTTAACTCCAGTGCTCATTTGCCTTCTGAAAACCCTAGGATCCTTAAGAACTATGCAAAATCTACTCTGCCTATACTCTATAAATGGAACAAGAAAGCCTGGATGACAGCACACCTATTTACAGCATGGTTTACTGAATATTTTAAACCCACTGTTGAGAACTTCTCAGGAAAAAAAGGTTATTTTCAAAATGATACTGTCCATTGGTAATACACCTAGTCACCCAAGAGTTCTGATAGAGAGATACAAAGAGATTAATGTTGTGTTCATGCCTGCTAACAAAACATCCGTTACTCAAGGAGTAATTTCAACTTTCGAGTCTTATTATTTAAGAAATACATGTCAGGTCAGATGTGGTGGCTCATGCCATAATCTCAGTGCTTTGGAAGGCTGAGGTGGGAGGAATGTTTAAGGCCTGCAGTTCAAGGCCAGCCTGGGCAATATAACAAGCCCTTGTACTCACACACACACACACACACACACACACACACACACACATACACACACACAAATTAGCTGTGGGTGCCTGTAGTCCTAGCTACTCAGGAGGTTGATGTGGGAGGATCCTTTGAGCCTAGGAGTTTGAGGCTGCAGAGAGCTATGATCGCACTACTGCACTCCAGCCTGGGTGACAGAGCAAGAATCTGTATCTCCATAAATACGTTTTTAAAAAGAAGCACATTTTATAAGGCTAGAGCTACCATATGTAGTCACTCCTCTAATAGATTTGGGCAAAGCAAATTTAAAACTTTCTAAGAAAAACTCACTATTCTAGATACTGTAAAGAATATTTGTGATCCATGGGAGGAGGTGTCAATACCAACATTAAGAAGAGTTTGGAAAAAGTTGATTCCAACCCCCATAGATGACTTTGGAGGATCCAAGACTTCAATAGAGGAAGGAACTGCAGGTGTGATGGAAGTAGGAAGAGAACTAGAATTAGACATAGAGCCTGAAGATGTGACTAAATCGCTGTAATCTCACGATAAAATTATCAGGGAAGAAAAGTCCTTCTTAAGAATGAGCAAAGAAAGTGGTTTCTTGAGAAAGAAATCTATTCTTGATGAGAATGATGTAAACATTTTTTATGGGGCAACAAAAATTAGAATGTTACATAAACCTAGTTTATAAAGTAGCAGCAAGATTTGGGAGGACTGACTCTAATTCCGAAAGAAGTTCTACTGTGGATAAAACACTATCAAACAGCATACCATGTTACAGAGAAATCTTTAATGAAAAGAAGAGTCAATTGGTGTGATAAACTCCACTGTCTGATTTTAAGAAATGGCCAGCAACCCCAGTCTTCAGCAACCACCCCCTGAGAGGTTAGCTGCCATCAACATCAAGTTGGCAAGACATTCTACCAGCAAAAATATTACCAGCAAAAAAATTATCTGAGTCAAAACCACACATGCTTATTAGCATTTAAACAATAAATATTTTTAATAAACAATACATATTATTTTGTTTTCTTTAGGCATAATGCTATCACACACTTAAAAGACCACAGTGCTATATGCATTGGGAAAACAAAAGAAATGTTTGACTCTATTACAGGATTCACTTTATTTCAGGGATCTGGAGGTAAATTTGCAATGTTTCCCAGGTAAGCCTGTAAATGGGACAGAGACACAATAAATGAATCATTAATGAAACCAAGAGATGTAGGATAAGCACATCTCAAAATCGGAGTTTAGGAAGGATGTGGACTCCGTGTTGTATATTTGCTTATTTGTCTTTTTTTCACAAATGAACCTTCAAGACAGTCTAGTCAACCAAGACAACCTTTAAGATAACTTACTGTCATCTCCTGAATACACCCATTCATTAATGCCATGCCAATCTGCATGCCTACTCTACGCCATGCACTATCTTAAGAGCTAAAGATGTAACGATGAGCAAAATAAAGTATTTGTGCAATCGGTAAAGAAATTCTAAACTGTGTGCATAAAATATGTAAGGCAATAAGAAGTGCTTTGAGGAAGAATGAAGCAGAATAAGAAAATAGAGTAAGTCACCTACTTACTAACAAGTTTCTTTCCAAGAGAGTATTTGTAAGTCCAATTTGTTAATAAGTCTAACAAAGTGAACCTAGGTACCTAACTAACACAATCAATTATATAGTATTGTACTGAATAATAATAAAATATTTATGGTTTATTCATACTTTTCACACAAATAATACATAAAAAACAAACATTAAAAAAAGAAAATATTTTTAATCTTATAGTGCAGTACCTTGCACGCACCTGACAATGTACACCAAACACATGAACTAGCTAATTTTGAAAGTTCACAACTTGAAGGTTTGCATGTAGGGGACTTACTGCAGAGAATGATGGGAGTGACATTCTAAATGAAACGGTCAGAAAAGACTCCTCCTAAGATGGGGTGAAAATTTAGCAGAGGCCTGGGCAAAGACAGAGAGTAAGCCATGCTGACATCTCACAGAAAAACATTCCTGGCAAAGGGCCCTGTGGGTGCAAAAGCCCTGAGGCAGAAGCACCTCCGCCTGGAGTCTCTGAAGACTGTAATGGGGGACGGGGGAAAGACAGGACTGGAGATTGGAAGAGTCAGGGACAAAATGGTTGAAGACCTTGTTAGCCATTGAAGGAAGCTGGCTTGTACTTTGACCCGAAAAACCACTGGAAGCAGACAAAAAACATCACTGTCTTATGTGGTAAAAGGCTTTCTCTGGTTGCTTGCAAGGGGCAAGTGTGAAGAAGTGGACAACGAGTTGAGAGCTATTTCAGTCAGCCCTGAGAAGGGTGGTACAACTTGCAATAGAGGGAGTGACGGGTGTGGTGAGGAAAGATGCCACTCTGGATGCAGTTCGATGGTGTTTGCTGATGTGAAGTGCGAGACACCGAGAGGACACAGTGCAGGTTTTCCGGCCTAGCAACCAGCCGAGGACAAGACTAAGGCAAGACTAAGGCAAAGAGTCATAGGCCGTGGGCTAAGAGTGGAGGACTAAGAACTCTCTTGTGAATGTGTGATGTTGGAGATGTCTATTAGTCTTCCAGGAGGTGATCAGCAGGCAACTATATAAGAGTGGAGTCCAAAGGGAGGCTGGAGTTGAAAGATACATGTTCGTGCAGCTTGAGCATGTGGACAATATCTAATGCCGCTGGGCTTTGTGAGATCACATGGGGATGACTGTGCATAGAAGAGGGATACTCCCACTCCCACATTAAAAGATATGTCTTTTAAATTTGGAATTTATAGAAATGATGATACACTAGTCAAATGCAGAAACCTTGCTCAGTTCACAGTAAAAAAAAAGCTCCTATTTTATCAGGTCATGGCCATGGCATTGTAAAGGAAAGATTATTCCAAAATGTTTATATGTACTTTAGAATATTTTCATAGTTGAAAACACTGCATGTCCATAAAAAGGACAATATTATGAACTTCGCAGCAACTTGATGGACTTAGAGTCTATAATACTGAGTGATCTATCAAAAAAAACAAAGAACTGAGTACCACATGTTCTCACTCATAAGTGGGCCTTGGACAATTATCATAATACTTATAAGATAATCATATAAGAAAGGGATTGGTAGTAGTGGGAAACTGCTGGGGGGAGGCACACCTCATCAACAAGGGTACCTGCATAATGACCATTTGTATACCTAACCTGAATTGTACCCCACATCTTTAAAATTTAAAAAAAAAAGTTAATGCAAAAAAAGAAAGTATGCTAAAATAAACATTGTATATAGTCAACTGAAAAAAACCCTGCATGTTTTAAAATCATCATCCAATATTTAATAAAGTATATCTGTAATAATAACAATATTAGAACTGAACAGTTTACAACTAAACACATTGATTACCTTACCACATTTAAGAGCAGGCTACCACTAGTCCAATACATTTATGCATATTAGAAAATAGTTTTGAAAGAGTGCATTTGTTGGTACAAGTCACAAAGCTTAAACTATTTCCTATCCCTGCTATAGGCCGAAGCCTAGGAATTGTCATTAGTTATGATTTGATCTGTAAATAAATTGTGAAGGTAGACCATCCCTCCAGAAGCATTGAGGTGCCATAAGGCTCCAACACTGGAGGTGATGGCTTATAATTCAGTTCAATCACGCATTTGTTATGAGAACCCTGACAAGCTTCAGCTCTATAAGTAAACTTAGCAACACACAAAAATTATGTGAAAAATATTACATACACTCACAAACAATTGCTCCTTTTCTTACTCTGACACAGAAAATGTGAGTATGCTAAGAAGTGCTCTCCAAAGAGCAAATAAAATAGAAATTCCAAACAAGCCCATAGGTAGGAGATGTAACTTTAACAAAATGCCTCAGCCAGGCTCATGGCTCAGCCTGTAATCCCAGCACTTTGGGATGCCGAACTGAATGGATTGCCTGGGCCCACGGGTTTGAGACCAGCCTGGGCAACTTGGCAAGGCCTGTCTCTACAATAAATAAAAAATTAGACAGGCATGGTAGCACACACCTGTAGTCCCAGCTACTTGGAAGGCTGAGGTGAAAGGATTGCTGGAGCCCAGCAGGTCAACACTGGGGTGGCCGTGAGTGTGTCACTGCACTTCAGCTTGGGCGACAGATTGAGACTCCAAGTCAAAAAAAAAAACAAAACCCCAAAAAACAAAATGCCTCTCATCTCTGTCTCATAAAACCATACTAATTTTTCACAACTAACTCAAATAATTCCTCCTCTGTGGCACCTTTCCTTTTCTGTCCACCAGATACAATTGCTGACCATATCCTCTTGCCCAGAACATGTGGTGCCTTTTACAAGGTACTCTAAGGCTTTGACAGTAATGGGATGCCGATGGGCATAGGCTTCGCAATCCATTTGTGTGACTCCCACTGTAATTGTCCTGAACCAGGCACCCAGCAGACACCAATAAATGTTGGTGGAACACCAAAACCTTGGAATGCTGTATAATCTTTCCAACATGGGAAATCATTGCTTAACACACTCTGAAAGTTTTTTGGAACTGACATCTCCAGTGATAGTTCATTGCTCTTTTAGGTTAGATCTTATTTATTTCATAAACTATCACAAGTCATTCAAAAACAAGCCCATATCTTTTTACATTCTCTACTCTCTCCCTCTTTATGCTAAGGAAGAGTTTCTTTTCTTTCCTTGGCCAAACACTCCACCATTGATTGTGTTGAATGAATAAACAAATGAAGTAAATGGAAGTGCAAACTGTATGAAAGTATATGTATTCAAAAATGAAAGATGACTATTGGCAATATGTTAGAACTAGGCTCTGCCTGACCTTTGCAAAAGGTCAAGACTTTCCTACTCACCCAAAGAAGGTATCCTAGCAGAGGAAAGCATCAGGTGAAGTGACCCAGTCAGAAATGCAAAAGACACTTTAATTGCCTGTGAATTTGACTGGGATGGAAGGAATTAAATGAGGTTTAAAAAGAAGTAGAAATTACTAAACTCGTGACTGGGCGATAACTGTCATTCATCTCTGTCTGCCACCACATCAGGCCCCAAATAACTCAGCACTAACAATGCCTCCATCAAAGGCCCCACTGAGTGCCCAAAGGTGGCCCAAGAGCATCACTTCCCATTCTCCTGTCCTGCCTCACTCTCCTCATAGGCCCTTACAGGGGCCTCTAGCATGAGGGATGTCATTTTCTGGTTCCCTAACACCCAAATCTGGCCCTTCATTTTCCAGTGAATATCCGGCTTGATTGTGTATCTAATTCTCAGAAGTAGACCTCAGAAATAAGCCTCAGTGGGAAATTGGAGGCAGGGAGAGAGGACACTGTGCTGGGTTATACACGTGATTGCCATTCATCCAAAAAACAATAAGGTATGTGCCATTGCCACATAAAACTGAGGTTCAAAGAGACAAAATAACTAATCCAAAGACCTCACGTGTACTGAGAGAAGAGCTCGAATTCCGAACACCCTGAGGCTCTGAAGTTCATATTAGCTCCTCTATACATGACCCTACAATGCAGTTGTAAACCAGTAAGACTGACTTCTTGGGGGTTGTCACTAGCTCTGAAGCCCTTTTCAGCTGAAGAATTTTACAATGCTTTTTGAGCAATAGTAACATCATAGAAATAGGTTGATTAAATTCCTAGGGTTATTACTTTAGACTCATTTGAAATTTTTCTTTATAGAAAGAGTCAAGTATAAGAAAAAAGGATTGAAAGGGAAAGGGAGAAAATGCACAAGGCTAAGCCTTACATGTGATGGCCAGAACAGATAATGCTGAGATGTTTCTTTTCTTTTTTCCAGACAAGTCTGTTTCTGTCATCTAAAATCAACTTGAGAGATGTACCCCTTCCCACCTTAAGTGGCTTTGTATAGAACCTCTAATTAACTTTGATTCCTACAGCAAAAGTTTCTTTCAATGTTTTTATAGTATTATTCAAAGCAAGTTTTATTTCATCCTTTGCCACCATAAGCAGAATGTCGATGAGGCTGCACACATGAGCTACATTAGAGAGAAAATGCCACGAAGCTCTAAGGACCTTGATTATTGGGCCAATGAAAAAATTCATGTCCTGTTTTGGTGGAGCAAAGTTTTGGCAGGGCTAGAGAGCCGCCTCAAAGCTACCAATGACGTTTTCAACCTGCTGTTTCAGATAAATGGCTTTCATTTTGCCGTTTGCTTATATTTGATAAGGCTCCTGGATTGATTCAAATTGTCTGCAGTGCCTTGAAGGCAAAGGATGTTATAGCATCTAGTGTCCTCACAACACACTACTACTTCTCTAAGAAAGGTTCTTGTCATAATATCCTAGATATCAACAGAAAATATTCCATTTCTTATCATGCTAATTTTGCTCTGTAATAATAATATAAATATAAATATAATCACCAGAAATGCCAGAGAGGATTTCATGCTGATACTTATGTATATTTCCTAATCTGCAAACAGACAGCAAGTTCATGCTCTCTTTTCTAAAAATCAGTAATAGATGCAAAAAATAGACAGCAAGATCTCCTTTAATTAATAATTACAAGCCTCAGGTAATAGCAGTACAAGTATCTAAAATCTGCCATCAACTTGGAGCTGAGAATTTTAATAGAATTCTATTTTTTTCCTAACCAGAAAATAGCATCAAGAAAAGCCTCTTGATATCTTAAACTACAGATCACTGGAAAGTAGATCCTTCTCACCTTCACATAAACAAATTGTAAAATTTGAAGTAAAAATTATCCCTTCTATCACCACCCTACTTTTACCCAGAGTTAATGGAAAAATTATAGTAGTGCCTGAAGCTTTGAGGCGCTGGTGGGTCTAGACATAGATATCTAAACCTACTGTTTCACACTAATCAGAATACTGGTCATACAAGTCCCACGCGGTAAAACAGTTTCTGAAGTATCTGGTCTTACAGACTGTAAAATTAACCTTTTTTTTCATTGTGCCCAAATTGAAATATGCTTCCTATACAAAGAAAATTTCTTTTATGCATAAAGGCCTCCTTGGGCTCATTCAAAAAAAAAAAAAAAAAAACACAGACATTGAGATCTTTGGCTACTTTCTCCCTTAAACTAATTTTTTAAGAACTAAAAGACAAGAAATCGGAAAAGCAAATACTAGTAAGAGATATTGACTATGAAGATGCCAAATATTTGCTTTTTTGATTTTTTTACCTTTTATTTATTTATTTATTTATTTATTTTCTAGAATGCACTGGCCACCACCAGAGCTGACCTTTTTTTTCATTTTCATTATCTATTTATTTATTCATTTTTCAGAAAGCAGGATTTAAGAGGACAGAAAAGCCCCCACAGTGAGAGGGTACCTGAAAGTGTTGCCCCTTTTTATTTCTTAAAGAATTAGTTTAAGGGAGAAAGTAGCCAAAACTCTCGATTGTCTGTGTGTTTTGTTTTGTTTTGGTGGACCCAAGGAGGCCTTTACACTTAAAAGAAACTTTCTTTGTATGGGAACAAAATGAAATCTTTGCTTCAGGAGTTTATAATCTAGAGTCAGAAACTAATATTAAAATTTTGAGTCTATTACCAAAAAAAGAGCAAAAGAAAATATTAGAGAAAAGATCAGAAACCAGGACTTGGGCTAACAGTTCGATGTGAACAAAGCAGCTCTGCCTGGGTGTTCTCTGAGCCTCCCATTCCCTTCTAGAAGCCTCACCACAGGCCTCCCCCACCACAAGGAGCCCTCCATGTCACGTCAATTCTTTTTCCAAACTTTTCAACCTGATTTATTGCATCAAAAATAGTTTATTTGTTGAGCCCATACTGTTCTAAGTAATGGGAACACAGCAATGATATGCAACAAAACTATTTACTCTCCTGCAGTTTAAATTCCAGTGAGGAAAGACAGACCATAAACAAAATAAACATGTAAAATACATAATATGCTAGAAGGTGATAGATGATACAGAGAAAAATTAAGCATGTAAGAGGAATAAGGAATGCTGGGAGTGGGTAGCTACAAAATCAAACAGGATGCTCAAGGAAGGTGAGTAGGCAGAATAAGGGCAGCCAAACATGTCCACATCTTTATATGGCAGAAGAGACTTTGCAGATGTGATTATGTTAAGGATCATGAGATGGAGAGAGTATTCTGGATTATCCGAGTGGACCCAATGTAATCACAAGCATGCTTATAAGCAAAAGGAGCAGGCAGGAAAGACAGAGGCTAGGGATTTGACAATATAGGTCAAGATGATGCAATTGCTAGCTGGAAGGCAGCCATAAGCCATGGGATGTGTCATCCTCTCGAAGTTGGAAAAGATAAGGAGATAGATTCTTCCCTAGTGAGAGTGTGTATCCTTTTAAGACAAGTCTGTACTTATTTGCTACAGCAGTCATAGGAAACCAATACAGAAGGTCTTACTGAGAAAATGGCACTTGAGCAAAGACTCAAAGGCAGCAAGAAAATCAGCTATGCAGATACTTGAGGAAGAATATGCCCAGGAAAACAGCAGGCAAGTGCCCAAGCAGGAGCGTGCCTAGCCAAATGCATGGAGAGGGCAACATGGGGCATCACAAGGATGGGAGGAGACACGTCAGAGAGAAGGGGAGAAGAGAGCGGGGTCAGCTCATTTAGAGCCACATTGGCCATTTTAAGGACTTGGGCTTATTTTGAGTCAAGGGAAATAGGAGTGAATATTTCTGGGAATTAATGTTTACAAGAAGAATAAAATGTTGTGCTGGTAAACCAGTTGTTTGGGAGAAGGAAAAACAACTCAGATTTGTAGCATTTGCTGACTTTCATTGTGTAAATATTCCCATCATGGTCAATTTCAAGCAACCAATGGTTCGAGCAATTCACAAAATTCTGGAATATTTAATTATCAGCTCCAGCAGAGCACTACACATATGACTCCCCATTTGCCAACTCCACACTATGATCCCTTTGGGCCAGAATGTTTGGGAGTCAACTAGTGGCAAAATACATATGAAAAACTTCAATGAAAATCAGTGGCTACACTTGACAGATGTGAGATTCTGAGATTTATTTAACTTTATCATTTATTGTATCATTTACCATTTATTCAATATATTTATTGAAATTTATTTCCTTTATCATTTAATCACCTACTTTGCCTGGTAAGTAAATGATTATTTCAAAAGAAGCGTTTCTAATTCCTTACCAGAACGTTGCCACCAAATAGAAAGCATCCTTTATATTCAATCTTGTCTATTTTTTATTTTCCTCAACAAAAATATTATCAGAGGCCAACTTCATGAAAGGACATATATGAAAGAAGTTGGAGTTGTGTCTGAGTAGATCAAATTTTACATTGGTGCAATCAGAGGAAATTAAAAAGTAGATGGCTATAAAAGGAGAAGACAGGCTTGGCCAAGCCAAAGAAAGAGACTAGATTTAGGATGCACTGGTAGAAAAAGCGACTCTTCCATAGAAGGATACAATCATAGTTTCAAGAGAGTTGACAGATTGCTTAATCCCAGTGCCATTTATAATCCCTAAAAACACAGTCTCAAAAATCATAATCCCAAATGTTGACAGATTAAAATATCTTAAGTTTAAAATCCCTAACATCTAAACCCTCCCAAAAATCACAACCACAAGATAGTTGCACCATGCTAACTGCATCATGTTATGTGCCACTACTACCTTGTCATTGCCTTTATTTGAAAAGCAAGTACGATTTAAGGAAATATGTATGGGTATCAAGTCAACAAGGGGTAGACTTAACTTAATGTGTCAACTTGACTGAATTGAGGAATAATGGTAAAGCATTATTTTAGGTATGTCTGTGAGGGTGTTTTCAGAGAAAATTAGTATGTGGATCTGAGTGGAACAGATGGGAAAGATCTTCCCTCAATGTTTTGGATGTCTTAAAGATAATAATAGTGAAAATTCAGGCAAAAGAATACACAAAATCTTCCTTGCAAATATTTTAATTGTGTATTACTTTTGTCCCTTTGCACATAATACGATGTTTGCCTTCAAAAATGCTTTTTGTCTGAGAATAAAAATTGTTCCACAAGTTCAACAACATTTTGAATCTGCTCTGCTGATACCCGAGGAAGAATGCTCAGGCAAACAGCAGTCAAGTGCCCACTAAAACATAGCTGACCAAATGCATGAAGAGGACAACATGGGGAGTCAGAAGGATGGGAGGAGGCAGATCACAGAGAAGAGGAGAAGTTATAGAGGTTAATCTAGAGGTTTCTCCAGTGTTACAAAACACATTAAATGGTGAACTAGTCCTGGTTAGGGATTTGACTGTCAAAGAAAATAGACTTCTTGTATTTATTTACTACTAAATCTAACAGAAAAAAACTAGTGAGTACTGTACTTTGGCTAATGAATGGCACTTTCAAAACTATTTCCACTGGTTTTTTATCAATTTTATACAATGTATGCCTCTATTGGATTTAAAGTTTTTATAACTTAATCTGTTTGTTTGTATATTAATGACTGGAAAAAGTGAAGCACATTATAAATGTTTATTTGAAGATTTGGTGAACTTTGCAGGAAAAAAATAGATTTAAATTGAATACACAAATTATTACAGATTTGGAATTAGGTGTAATCAAGGCTTCTAACAATGAATTTAAGGTGTTACCCATGATTTTTTTTCTCATTCAGATCAATGTGTTTCATAAAAAAAAATTAAGATGAGTAAACTGGCCAAGTCATACAGCAATGATGAACATTTTAGTTTAAAAATGTGTCATTTATCAGCATAGGAATTCCTTCCAGATGATGGAATTCCAGGAGATTTTAATGAATTAAAACCACATTTGCCTGAAGAAGTCAGCAAAGTTATTGACTGGTTTGAAAATAATTATGTGCAAGGTAGGATAAGGAGACACTTAGGCGATGGTGTTGTGTTTAATCACCAGTATTGTTATTGCCAAATGTGTGGCTCATGTATGAGAGTGTGCAGAGAGGATTTCTATGTATTCTAAAAACACAGAAGATGAAAAAATTTAGTAGGGAATGTACAGGTGGTCTATATTAAATTATAGAAGAATTTCAAAAAGAATAGGCCATCTGGGAAATGAGTGAGCATATTCTCCAAGGAAAGTCATGCCCCACTGCCCCCACCCCGCCCCAAAACAGCATCTATTCATTGTGATACAAGACTTCAAAGTATAGTTAATGATCATGAAAGTCAGAAGGTGTTCTGGACTAATCCTGTGCAATTACCCACAAGCTATCTGTGGTATACTCTTTTTTATATGTAAATGTTCCTTGTAGTTTTTTTCATTTTTAGTTTTTACTCATTATTTTAAATTGCTGGCATTATTTTTTATAATTCGTTGTGCTATGTTTTTATCTTAGCATCATTTCCAATACTGGAGGTACAAATTGTATAAAGACAAATTATGTAAAGATAAATCATGTTAAAGAGTACTAATTTAATTTACACATTTTTTGCAAATTTGACTACAAAAGTGCATTATCACATTGACTTTGTGTGTGAGCATTGTATGTATATGTAAAAATATAAAGACTTTTTCAATTGATGTAGAGATGTTCTTTTTGTACATCTGCATTTGTAAAAGATAAAAGTTCACCAAAACTCAGCTCTTTGGGTGAATGTACATTTGATGGTGACCTACAGCTGCTTTTGATCAATCTGGTCAAAAAACTCACGTTGTCCTTCACAGTATTTCAGATGGCCTATGTTATGAAGCTGGATGCACATAATTATCAGTCCTAGTGGTATGCACTTATATATTTGCTTTTTGACCTATCTCTATACAAATACAGTTTGTCTGTTCATAACTGTTATACCTGTGTGATTGTTGCTAGAATACCTTAGTGTTTACGCTTGCAAACATATATATGTTGGCTATTTTATTGTGTAAAGTGTTATTTCATGTTTATTTTGCAAATAAATCCCCTCTTAACAATGTAAATAAATGTTTTATGAAGAATTTTCAAAATTTTTTTCAGAGTTATATTTGCTGGATTTTGTCCTTTTGGAATTGCAATTTTCAAGATTTTAGAATTCAAGGATTTAGATTTTTCAGGATTTCAACATTTGGGATTATAGCATTCAGGATTGTGAGTTTGGAGAGTATGTCCCAATATTGTTTAGTCCAACACTGTATTTTAAACAAAAGGAAAGCAAATTGCATATCTGGATGCAATGATGGTTTGAATAGACATCATATATAGATTACATCTCAGACAAACATTATCAAAATGACAGGCAATGACTTTTCTTTTCCCTTGTTTTTTCTCGTGTGGAATTAAACTACAATGGAAGTAAACATGATTACTGAATTAGTGTTGCTTAATACAAATCAGCACTCTCGCTTAAACCATTCTCCTTTATTAAAGGGTATCAAAGGAGATGATTAAAAATGAGGATGCAAATTTCACAAGATTGAAAACCTGCCCTGCACCTTCTCAGATTACAGCGCAATAAGAATAAACATCAACACCAACAAGGTTCCCCCAAAACCCACAAAGACATGAACACTAAACAGCATGATGCTAAGCAACTCCTGGGTCAACATGGAAATCAAAGCAGAGGTTAAAAGATACCTGGAAACAAATGAAAAGGAAGAAACATCTTACCAAAACCTTTGGGATGGCATGAAAACAGTAATAAGAGGGGAATTCTATGAACACACATGAAGAAAATGGAAAAATCACAAGTTAATAGCCTAAAAAATCACCTAAGGGAGCTGGAGAAGCAAGACCACCAAAACCCTAATTTCAGCAGAAGAATTCAGATCACCAAAATAAAAGTTCAAACTAGGACATGGAAGACAAAAAGATAATACAAAAAAACAACGAAACTAAAACCTGGTTCTTTCAAAGGGTAAACAAGATTGATGGTCTCCTAGCTAGACTGACCAAGAAAAAGAGAGAAAAAGCCCAAATAACCACAATCAGAAATGCAAAAGATCAAGTCACAATTGACCCCAAAGAAATACAAAAGATTATCAGAGACTACTATGTATACTTATATGGAAGCAAACTTGAAAACCTAAAGGAAATGGAGGACTTTCTGACATCACACAACCTCTCCAAGTTGGAACAAGAAAAAATCGAGACCCTAAATAGACCAATAACATTCCAGAAAATTGACTATGTTATAAGAAAACTACTACCAAAAAAAACCCTGGACCAGATGGCTTTCCCACAGAATTCTACAAAATATACAAGGAGGAACTGTTACCAATCCTACTGAAGGTATTCCAGACAATTGACAAAGATGGCGCTCTCCCCAGGTCATTTTACAAAGCTAACATCACATTGATACCCAAACCAGGTAAAGATCCAAAAAAGAAAAGAACTACAAGCCAATATCCTTGATGAACATAGATGCCAAAATTCTCAGCAAGATCCTAGCAAATCGGATTTAACAACACACCTCAAAAATCATCCACCACGACCAAGTAGGCTTCATCTCTGGGATGCAGGACTGGTTCAACATTCGTAAGACCATAAACATAATTAAGTACATCAACAGATGTAAAAACAAAAACCACGTGATTATATTATTAGACACAGAAAAGACTTTTGA
>CAUYQG010019976.1:0-27917 GCA_963574415.1 Tarsius wallacei | reverse complement strand
GCAGTGGGTGGTTGGGGCCACTGTACTCCATTCTGGGCGAATTTGTTCTACACAAACTTAAAAAAAAAAAAAAAAAAAAAAAAAAGCCATCTTCTAGAGGCAGATACCAAATAAAAGATACTGTATACTCATTAGTATTTGAGTAAAAGAAGTATTAGAGAAAGACTTATTCTATGCAGACATATCAAATCCTCACAAGAATGTTGCCAAAGGTGGTAGCAAATATAAAATACACATCTGTGCAATGTAAACAAACTAGACAATCTAGAGAAAATGGATAAGTTCTTGGAGACATGCAACTCTCCAACCTGAATTAGGAAGAAACAGAAACCCTAAACAGACCAATAATGGATAGCACGAGTGAATCAGTAATTAAAAGTCTCCCGCCAGGCATGGTGACTCACGCCTGTAATCCCAGGACTTTGAGAGGTGGAGGCGAGAGGATTGCCTGAGGCCAGAGGTTCGAAACCAACCTGGGCATCATGGCAAGACCTCGTGTCTCTACAATAAATAAAAAAATTAGGCGTGGTGGCGAATGCCTAGCTACCTGGAAGGTTGAGGCAGAAGGACTGCCCAAGTCCAGCAAGTCAAGGTGGCCACAAGTGTGCCACTGCACTCCAGCCTGGATGACAGAGTGAGAATCTGACTCAAAAAAAAAGAGAAAAGTCTCCCAACAAAAAAAGTCCAGGGCCTGACAGGCTCACAGCTAAATTCTATCCGACTGGTCCCAATTTTACCGAAACTATTCCATAAGATTGAAAAAGAGGGAATTCTTTCTAATTCATTCTATGAAACCAGAATCACCCTAATACCAATGCCAGGAAAAAAACACAACAAAAAAAGAAAATGATAGACCAATTTTCGTGATGAACATAGACACAAAAATCCTCAACAAAATATTAGCAAACTGAATTCAACAGCACATTAAAAAAAAAAAAAAATTCCACCACAATCAAGTGGGTTTTATCCAGGCATCATTTATGCAAGCTTAGTCTGACATACAAAAGTCAATAAATGTCATCCATCACATAAAGAGAATTAAAAATAAAAATCATATGATCATTTCAATAGATGCAGAAAAGCATTAAATACAGTATACCTTTATGATAAAAACCCTCAGCAAAATAAGCCTAGAAGAAACATTCCACAAAATACCCACAGACAATGTCATCCTGAATGAGGAAAAGTTGGACACATTCCTCTTCAGAACTGGAATAAGATAAGGATGCCCACTTTTACCCCTACTATTCAACATAGTACTGGAAGTTCTAGCCAGAGCAGTGAGGCAAAACAAAGAAATAAAGAGTCTTCAAATTGAGAAAGAAAAAAATCAAACTATCTCTGTATGTCAACAATAGGACCCTCTATCAGAAAATAAAGACTCCTCCAAAAGATTCCTGGACTTCATAATTTCCTGAATTCAGTAAAGTTACAGGATACAAAATCAACACACACAAATCAGTAGCACTGCTATACACCAATAGCAACCAAGCTGAGAATCAAATTGAGAACAATTCCATTTATAATAGTTACCAAAAAGCTAAAATACCTAGGAATATACTTAACCAAGGAGGTGAAAGATCTCTACAAGAAGAACTACAAAACACTGATGAAAGAAATTGTAGAGGACATAAGCAAATGAAAAAACATTCCATACTCATAGATTAGAAGAATCAACAGTTAAAATGACCATATTACCCAAAGTAATCTACAGCTACAATGCAATCCCTATCAAACTACCAATGTCATTTTTCACAAAATTAGAAAAAACAATCCTAAAATTTATATGGAACCAAAAGAGAGCCAGAAAAGCCAAAGCAATCCTAAGCAAAAAGAACAAAGCTGGAGATATCATATTACCTGACTTCAAATTATACTACAAGGTTACAGTAACAAAAACAGCATGGTACTGGTATAAGAGCAGACAGACACACGGACCAATAGAACAGAATAGAGAAGCCAGAAATAAAACTAAATACCTACAACCACCTGATTTTCAACAAAGCAGATAAAAACACACACTGGGGAAGAGACACCCTATTCAACAAATGGTTCTGGGAAAATTGGACAGCTACATGCAGAAAAATGAAGCTTACTCCATATCTCTCACCATATATAAAAATTAACTCAAGATGGATTAAAGACTTAAATATCAGACCTGAAACCATAAAAATCCTAGAAGAAAATCTAGGAAAAGCTCTTCTGGACATTGGCCTAGGCAGGTAATTTATGGCTAAGATCCCAAAAGCAAATACAACAAAAACAAAAATAAACAAGTGGGTCTTAAACTAAAAAGCTTCTAGGCCAGGTTCAGTGGCTCAGCCTAAAATCCCAGCATTTTGGGAGGCCGAGGGGAGTGGATTGCCTGAGCCCATGGGTTCAAGAGTAGCCTGGGTAACTTGGCAAGACTTCATCTCTATAATCAATTAAAAATTAGTCAGGTATGGTAGCACGCACTTGTAGTTCTGGCTATTTGGAAGGCTGAAGTGGAAGGATCGCTAGAGCCCAGCAGGTCGATGCTGGGGCGGCCATGAGTAGTGTGCCACTGCACTCCAGCCTGGGCTACGAAGTGAGACTCCATCTCAAAAAAAAAAAAGCTACTACACAGCAAAAGAAATAATTAACAGAGTAAACAGGCAACCTAGAGAATAAGAGAAAATATTCACAAACTCTACATCTAACAAAGGACTAATACTCAGAATCTACAAAGAACCCAAACAAATCAGCAAGAAAAAAGCAAGTAACTCCATTAAAAAGTAGGCAGATGACATGAACAGATATCTCTCAAAAGAAGATATACAAATGGCCAACAAACATTTGAAAAAAATGCTCAACATCACTAATCATCAGGGAAATGCAAAGTAAACCACAGATACCACTTTATACCAGTCAGAATGGCTATTTTTAAAAAATCAAACAACAGATGTTGATGTGGATGTGGTGAAAGAGAATACTTATACACGGTTGGTGGGAGTGTAAACTCGTACAATCTCTATGGAAATTGGTATGGAGATTTCTCAAAGAACTAAAAGTACATCTACAATTTGATCCAGCAATCCCACTATTTGGTATTTACCCAAATAAGCAGAGGTCATTATACAAAAAGACATTTCTGCACTCATATGTTCATTGCAGCACAATTCACAATTGCAAAGATGGGGGATCAAGCTAAATGCCCATCACCTGCTCAGTGGATAACAAAAATCTGGTGTGTGTATATATTAATACACACACACACACACCATGGAATAGTATTCAGTCATGAAAAGGAATGAAATAATGTCTTTTGCAGCAAATTGAATGGAATTGTAGACCACCATTGTACGTTCAGGAATGGAAAATCAAACACGACATGTTCTCACTTATAAGTGAAAGACAAACTAAGGAACAGCCAAGGCATAAAAAACAGCAAATGGACACTGAAGACTCAGGAGGAAGAGGGTAGGAGGGAGGTAGGGATAAAAAATCACCTACTGAGTACAATGCGCACAGGAGGAGTGGGGGCTACACTTAAAGTCCAGACTTCTTCACCACTATACAATGCATCTATGTAACCAAAAATCATGTGTACACCTAAAGCTACTGAAATAAAAAACTTTAAAAATAAAATTAAATATACATCTGTGAAGCTAAAACAAGGAGAGAAACCAGAACTAAGTCCAGGTACGAAAGATGAGAGCAGGGCAAAAGGGAAAGCGAAGGCAGGGCCTTGTAAGTGTGCCCTGGTGCAAGCCAGCACCAGTGTAACAAGAAGACAGAGGCCAGGAACAGTCTCTTACTCTCTCATCAGCAGCATCTGGGAACACCTGTAGTCAGGCAAGTCTCTGACAACACCCTCTTGACAGGCAAAAGGCAAGGAATGGCCCTCCTGATAGCTCCTCTGACCATACAAGCACACTTCCAAGTATTTACCTTCAGGTGAGCTTAGGGTGATGTGGGGCTTCAGGCCCTCTCCAACTACCAGCACCAAGTACTTAAAATTCCCTTAAAAGGTGATAGCATTGTCTGATTTAATAAAACAAAAACTGAAAAATATAAAAGCCTAGTTAAATTTATTAATACCAAACATAATTAGTTAAATAAACCACAAAGTTAAAGAATATTAAATGTTTTAGATTTTTCTTTTTGAGAGGTGAGTACAATACAGGGCAATTAAAGTAGAAGGGGCTTTTCACCTTGTGGGGGAAAAGGGAGCTTTGGGCCACAAATTGAACATTGTTGATTGTATAACCTGGCATAGGATGGCCCATTCACATTTACTTGGAGAAAATGCATTTGGTATACAGAGCTTCATATACATTCACACATATATACACACACTTACTTTAGAAGAAAAATGGCATTGAGCTTATGACACGTGCTAATACTGTTTCATGTGATTTGTAAATTCTGGGTTTTTAATATCTGATTTCATCATAACAGCAATCTGGATTCCTAGATTTGTCCTTCAGGTGTATGCAGCTGAACTCAAGTCACAGTGACATGTTCAAAAATTTTGTCACAGCATCTATTTTCGAAATTCTATCTTTTCTCACAACTGAAGCAGTCGGCATCCCAATTAGTATGGGCATGGAGGCACTTCTGCAAGACCACCAAAGAACTGCTAAGAATAACCAGGCAGGACTTTCCTATATTTGGTAGCTACAGGAGGCTATGACTCAACACAGGGCAACACCCGTAAAACAATAAAGCCACTGAAATAAAAAACTTTAAAAATTAAATTAAATACACAAAAGAAACTCAAAGAAAACCATTCCACTTCCAGTTACCATAAAAAATAAGAAGATAGAAATAATTTTTTAAAAGAGGTACAAGATCTGTATAGTGGAAACTATAAAGCATTATTGAGAAAAAGTAAAGAATATCTAAATAAATGGACAGATATACCATGTTCATGAATTAGAAGACTTAATATTGGTAAGATGGCAATTCTCCCCAAATTAATCTACAGATTTAACACAATCCCTATCAAAAATCCCAGCAGGTGCTTTTTTTTTTAAACAAAATGATAATTTTAGTCTAAATTCACATTGAAGTAAACAATACTCATAACATCAATAAATTGTTTGTAAAAGAATAACAATGTTAGAGGACTAACATAGCCTGATTTTTTAAAAAACTTATAAACCTACAGAAATCAAACCAATGTGGTACTGGCATAAGGATGAACATATAGATCAGTGAAACACTGACTTAAGTAAATCAATTTTTAACAAAGATACCAACACAATTCAGTGGAAAAAGGACAGTCTTTTCAATAACTGATGCTAAAGCAACTGGATACTATATTCATATGAAAAAAACATTAATTCAAAATGAATTATAGACCTAAATGTAAAATTTCTTTTATTTTTTTTAACATAGTTTTTATTTTAAAGTTGTGGGGTACAGTTAAGGGTTAGATGTAAAATTTCTTAAAGGAATCTTTGTGAGCATTGGTTAGGCAGATATTTCTTAGACATCACAACAAAATCATTATCCATTTTAAAATACTAATAAAATAACTCCACCAAAATTTAAAACTTTTACTCTAAAAAGATACCATTAAGGAAGTGAAAATGCAAACCACATAATAAGAGAAATAATTCTAAATAATGAATCTGAAAGACTTGTGTCCAGATCATATAAAGAACTTTTACAACTCATTAATAAGACAAGCAAACCAATTTAAAATAGGCAAAATATTTGAATAGACATTAAACCAAAGAAAACATATGAATAAATAATAAATACATGAAAAGATGTTTAACATAATTAGTCATGGGGAAAATGCAAACTAAGACCACAATGAGATAGACATCCACCAAAAGAGTTATAAAGCAAAGGACCAACAACAATAGCAAGTGTTCACAAGAATATGGAGAAAGCAGGATGCTATACCCAGCAATTTCACTCCAGGTATCTCCTCCCCTAAAATGAAAACATATGTCCACAGCAACACTTGTACAAGAATGTTCATAGTGGCATTATTCATAATAGTCAAAAACTGGAAACATTCTAAATGTCTATCAATTGATTAATAGATTAAAAATACAATATATCCATCCAATAATTTTGCAATAAAAAGGAACAATTGATGTATGCCATAACATAAATAAATCTTCAAAGCATTATGCCAGACACAATTACATATTATGTGATACCATTTTTACAAAATATTCAGAAAAGGCAAATCTAAAGGACAGAAAGTAGATCAGTGGTTGCCTAGGGCTGGGCAAAAGAACAGGGACTAATTGCAAATATGTGATGGAAATGTTCTAAAAAGACTGGACAAAATCCAACACACATTCATGACTTTAAAAAAGACTCAGCAAACTAGGAATAGAGGGGAATTTCCTCAATTTTATTAAAAAAATCTACAAAAAATCCTAAGCTACAATCATACTTAATGCTGAAAGATTGAATACTTACCTTTAAGATCAGGAACAAAGGAAGGATGTCCACTCTCACCACTCTTATTCAACATAGTGCTGAAAGCTCTAGCCAGTGCAAGAAGGCAAGAGAAAGAAATAAAAGGCATACAAAGTAGAAGGAAAAACTAGAACTGCCCCTATTTGCAGATGACACTCATGCATTGCTGGTATAGTCACTCTGGAAAGCAGTATTTCTTACAAAATGAAACATGCAAGATATAACCCAGTAATAGTACTCTTGGACATTAACCCAGAAAAATGAAAACATACATTTACACAAAAACCTATACACAGATACCCACGCAGAAAATCCCAAGGAATCTACAAAATAACTGTTTTAGAACTCATAAATGCGTTCAAAAAGGTCACAGGATACAAGATAAACACATTTAAAAGTAATCACATTTCTATGTACTAACAAAAAAGTGGAAACCAAAATTTAAAACACAATACCATTTACAGTTACTCCAAAAAATTAAATACTTAGGTAGAAAATGAACACAACATGTATAGAATCGATATGCTAAAAATTATAAATTGCTGATGAAAGAAACTAAAGACAACTTAAACAAATGGAGAGACCTGCTGTGTTTATGAATTGAAAGATTCAGCATAGGAAAGATATCAATTCTCCACAAACTGATGTACAGATAAACCACAATTCCTATTAAAGTCCAAGCACCATAGATATAAAAAAACTTATTCTAAATTTATGTGGAAAGCAAAAGAGCTAGAATAGTTAAGGCAACTCTGAAAAAAAAGAATAAAATGTGAAGAATCACTTTATCCATGGCAAGGCTTACTATATAGCTATAGTAATCAAGACAGTATAGTATTGGTGAAGGAACATATCAATGAACCGGAGCAGAGAACCCAGAATAGACTCAGGTAATATGCCAGCTAATTTCTGACAAAGGTACAAAAGTCACTCAATGAAAGAAAGATAGTCTTTTCAACAAATAGTGCTAGAGAAACTGGACATCCAAAAAAAAACTATTAACCTGAACCTAACCCTCACAGCTTATACAAATTAACTCAAAATGAATCATATACTTAAAATGTAAAATATAAAACTGCTAGAAAAAAAGAAAAAAATTTTGGAATCAAGGATTATACAAAAAGTTCTTAGACATAACACCAAGAATATAATCTATAAAAGGAAAAAAGTCAATGAATTAGACTTCACCAAAACTAAAAACTTTTGATCTATGTATGAAAGAACCTGTGAAGATTTTTTAAAAGGCCAGCTACTGGTTAGGCACAATGGCTCACACCTACAATCTCAGCACTTAGGGAGACCGAGGTAAGAGGATTGCTTGAGACCAAGAGGTCAAGACCAACCTGGGAAGCACAGCAAGACCCCGTCTCTACAAAAAAAATAATTAGCTGGGTGTGGTGGTGCATGCCTGTAGTCCCAGTTACTTGGGAAGCTGAGGCAGAAGGATCACCTGAGCTCAGGAGGTTGAGGCTGCAGTGAGCTGTAAGCGTGCCACTGCACTCCAGCCTGGGCAACAAAGTGAGACTCTGACTCAAAAAAAAAAAAAATTCCGATTAGAACATGAGCAAAAGACATGACAGATATTTCTAAAAAGAGGATACACCAACAGCAAATAAGCACATGAAAAGATGTCAACACCATTAGCCAATAGGGAAATGCAAATTAAAGGCACAAGACTCCTATCAGAGTGGCTAAGATTAAAAAAAAAAATGATAACAAGAATGGCTAAGATAAAAAAATAATGATAACATCAACTTCTAGGGTAGGTGTAGGGAAAGTGGATTGCTTATATGTTGCTGGTACAGCAACCTTGGGAAAAAAAATTGGTTATTTCTTACAAAATGAAACATGCATTTATCATACAACCTAGTAATAATACTATGCCAGAAAAATGAAAATATACATTCACACAAAAACCTATACACAGATGTTCATAGCACCTTTATCAGTAACTGCTAAAAACTGGAAACAATCGAAATGTTATTCAATGGGTAAATGGTTAAACAAATTGTGACAGGTCCATACCATGGAATACTATGCAACAAAAAGGAACAAACTATCAATACAGCAACCACTCGGACAGTTCTGAGTGAAAAAAGTCCATCTCAAAAGGTTATTTACTGTATGATTCCATTTATGATACTCTTGAAATAACAAAATTAGAGAAACAGAAAACATATTATTAACTGCCAGGGACTAGCAGAGGGGATGGGGTAGGTGTGGCTATAAAGAGGAAGCACAAGGAAGCCTTCTGGTGATGAAGCAGTTCTGAATCTTGAGTGTGGTGGTAGTTACATGAATCTACATGTCATAAAGTTGCACATAACTATGCACAAATACACACAAATACACAAATGAGTGCAAACAAAAACTGGTGAAATACAAAGAAATTGAGGTAAAAAAGGTAAAACCTGAAAAAGCTCTGTGGGTTGTATCAATACCAAAACAGATGAAAGATACAGGGAACTTCTCTGGACTTTTTGTAAGTTTCTGTGAATCTAAAAGTACGTCCAAAAAATTCTTAACCAAAAAGATAAACTGGGTTGGGATGATAACTGTATATCTATACAAATTTACTAAAATTATCAAACTACATACTTTTACTATGAAGGAACTTGTGGCACACAAAATATACTCAAAAAAAGCTTTTTTAAAAACACCATATTCAAACTCTGACCTATTTTCCCATTTGAAGCAAATACTTATACATAACAGGCTATTGAGCATAAAACTTTCAAGATTCCTTCAAAATCATTCTATAGTTCATTTCTGATTTTAGCTGAACTGTGTTCATTTTTCTTTAGAAAGTTTCTTGAAATGCTGTATTAATGTTTGCAACAACTTCCCTTTTATTTATTTATTTATTTTTATTTTTATTTTTTTTTGAGTTGGAGACTCACTCTGTCGCCGAGACTGGAGTGCAGTGGCCGCTCCCAGCCACCGCAGCCTCGACCTGCTGGGCTCTGGCGATCCTTCCGCCTCAGCCTTCCAAGTAGCTGGAACTACAGGCGTGTGCTACCACGCCCGGTTAATTTTTTGATTTATTGTAGAGATGCAGTCTACACCAAGTTGCCCAGGCGGGTCTCGAACCCGCGGGCTCGGGCAATCCACTCACCTCAGCCTCCCAAAGCACGGATTACAGGCTGAGCCACCGAGCCCGGCTCAACTTCCCTTTTATTATCGTAAAAGTAGTAACTTTCCTAACAAATGAAAAATATGGATAGCAAAAATTGGCAGTCCAAATTTCAGTTAGCTTATTGACTATGAGAGGTACACGCCATAAGAAAACAACATACGGAAAGAATGAAACTTTGAGCAAGCAATTGAAATGCCTGCTCCTCAAAGAGAATGCCGTGTAACTCCACACATTATCTGTGGTCATTTCACACACTTAGAAAAGCCAGGTCAGCACTGGAAAAGCTCCTCCAGCAGATACTCTGTGATAAGCGATACATAACCTTAAAGTAACTGCATAGTCCTTCAAAAGTATTCAACATTTTTCAACAGAAAGTTGTACCTACGCCATAAAGCTGGAATCTTCTTCCTTCAGAGTTCAAAGGTTGATACTGCCAGGACTCTTCCCTGGCCAGCCCTCTCCACATCACAAGCAGCTATCAAGTTCCAACATACCTCTTCCACTGACCCAGTACAATCTCTGTGGAGTAAACATCTCCAACACAGCCAAAAATACCACCTTTCTTGCCCAGTAGCCTTTCTCTACCAGTTCAGGAGCTGCTGCTAACACAGCACCCTTATGATTTTGATTACAAATATACTTTATTTCTGATCTTTTCTTACATACTGGATTCAGTAACTTTTGCCTCTTCCTAATGATTTTCACCCATACAGGAGCACTTACTAGCGATAATCTAATTTAGGATCTTGTTCCTGGATTCTTTCCTTGTTCCTTAACTCTAAAATAAGTTTCCAGAGTCCTGCCTCATGATCTGTACATGCCTGGACAGTGAATACAGAAAAGGTAGCTGCCAGAATAGAAATGGCCTTGTTAGAACAAACTTGTAGAAGCATCCATCTTTATTAAACTGATGGGACTACTCAAGAGGAAATTTAATTGAAAATAGAAAATCATTTAAGGTAAAATATTCCCACATTTTAACTAACGTCATAGTATAATAAAACCCTGGTGCCATGGCCATTTCATCCTTCTATATTTGTATTTACTGGAATGGCTTGTTTTTAAGCATTACATCTAAATGCCAACAAAACATTCATTTTTCTTATGCCTATCAATTTTAAAAGATCTAAAATTCTGCTCAATTTAAGCTTCAGCCTTAACAAAGCTATCTCAGCAATTTAAGGAAAGACTACACCAATGGACCACATTTTTAACATTTATCAAATTCCTTCTTGCCTGTTTGTCAACTTCCTTCAGGTCATGAAAGGTTTAAACCCAAACTAACCAGACTGCTATTTTAGTTTATTATTACGAAACTAAAACTCCAAGTGTGTGGTGGTGCTTAACCTAATTCAGATTAAGAGTCAAATTCTTTCCTACCTTTTTCTACTTGCTATTAAAATCTGTACAAAATCTACCAGTTTTGGAAAACCTCTACTGTAGCCACCAACATTCAGAATCCCTTTACATGAGGAGGCAACATGAAACACAGCTCAGCACACAGGCAGTGTGACTTTGGACCAGCTCTTAGGCCTCCTATTAGTAGTACTTGCTGATACACCTGTGCTGGGAGAAGCATGTGCAATGTATAAATAGCTGCTTATACCTGCCAGCCACAGTAGACATTCAGTACATAGTAGCTGCTATTATTAGTACTATTATTGATTTATTATTCATCCAAGCCCCAAATTTTACAAAAAGTGGCAGAATACTTCTAGTTTTATAGAAGAAGAAATAATTTATGTTATACAAAAAGTATAAATATGTAATTTTTAAGAAATACTACTAGTCTCTCCTAATACTAAAATAAGTTATTTCTAAAATATCAGTAAATAATTCCCAAATTAATTATAGATATTTCTGATTTAATATATCTGCCTCCAATTATAAGTCATTATGTGCAGGACTTTTTTCCCCTTGAGATTTTTGTTTGTTCCCAACCAAAACTCATGTTGAAATTTGATCCCCAACATGGCAGTGTCAAGATGAGGGCCTAGTGGGAGGTGTCTGCATCATGAGGGCAGGTCCCCCATGAATAGATTAATGCCCTTTTGGGGAGGTGGGGGAAAAGGAGAGGGGTGAGTTCTCCTTATTATAAGAATGGATCTGTTTCCTCTGGCTTTCTCAGTTTTTCTCTCTTGCTGTCTCTCTCCATGTGATCTCTTTGCACACTCCCACTCCCCTTCTACTTTCCACTATGAGTTGAAGCAGCCTACCAGATGCAGCTGCCCAATCTGGAACCTTCCAGCCACCAGAATCTTGAGTCAAATACATGTATTTTCTTTATAAACTACCCAACCCTGAGTATTTTGTTATAACACCACACAACGAACTAATACAATTATGAATACCTTTATGTTTTGAAGAAGACTTCTAAACATGAAAATTAAAAGGTATCAAGTGAATGATCCATATGTTAAACTGTTATAAAATCCAAGTGTACACCTACCTTCCAACCCACTCGGAATACATACACTTAAAAATACAAATTCTTGAGAATTAAGGGTGAAAAATTAAGACCCACTGCTTATTACAAGTGAAAGGCTGCATTTCTGGCATGGGAAGAGCCCGCCCCCAAGCATGGTACCTTCTTCTCTCTCATGCTGTCAGCCTGCACGGTCTCCAGGCGGGCTTTAAAGTGCTCACAATCCATTTTCAGCTGTTCTAATTCTTGCTCTTTCCTTTCCAGGTCTAGAAGAAAGAGACATAAAAAATACTCAAGATACTTCAGATCACTACTTTCTCCTAAGCATCTATTTTGCCCTATCTTCTTAGTAAAACCTGCACTGATTTCTTAGGTGGGTATACTTGCATTTCTGATTTCTAACCAGTCCTTAAATAACCAATATTTTTTAAAGTCCTGTTTTTTAAGTTCTTATCAGGTTTTAACCCACAACAGAAAGGTCTTTTGGGGTTGTTTTCTGTTTTGTGTTTTTAAGGATTCACTTCACTGCTAGACTTGTAAAAATGTGTTATTTAAAGGACTGAAGGCAGAGCTGAGAAGCCAATTGCCTCGTGGCACAGACTCGTATCTACTCCTTAAGAAGCAGAAGGCAGTTCAGTGGAAGATGGTGCCAGCACAGGCTGATTCACAGAGCTAGCTAGTCTCACCAACTGGCAGACTGACTCAATGGGAACAACTGCAATAGTAGTCACTGGAGGAGGGAAACAACAGTGTTCAAGACAACAAAATGCTATAGTGAAAGGGTGGGAACTACATAATACTTCCTCTCCACCAAATTCATTTAACTGATGAGTCAGTGGCCAACAAAAATTCCAAAAGACAACCATGTCAATAAATCAAGCAAAAGTATTATAAACTTTAAACAGAAAATATTATGCTGCAGGAATACTGACATTCAAAAAATCCAATATGTAATTCAAATTTTTAAGTGTTTGATCTCATAGGCTAAAATATCATCAGTTTTTATGCCAACATATATCAAGATATGAGGGTGCTAAGAGCTAACGATACAACTTGTCTGATTAAAGTAGCAATGCTTTAAGTTAGTGATTTTCAGATAATTTGATAGAGTTTACTGGGCCCCAGTCATGATTTTCTGATTTGGTAGGTCCGAGGTGGGCCTGAAAATTTACACTTCTAACAAGTTCCCAGATGAGACTGCTTCTGCTTGTCTGAGAATGACACTGAAAACGAGCAACAGCAAACAAGAGAACCCAGCCATAATAATGTTAAAGAGCAAAAAAATGGAGAAGGCAGCCTATGATGAATGAGTGAAAACCTCAAAGAGCCAGACACCTGGAGAACAGAACATTACTCCACTCTAGAGGAGAAAAGGCTCACAGAAATAAAGTACAGACAAAAGAGAATGAGTGGGGCTTTAGAACCTAGGGGCCTAAGAGGCTAAGAGGAAATCCAAATAAGAAACTTGTGAAGGCTGCCTAGAACCACATAAGTATCCCCAAACTCTGGAGGAAAAAATAAAGAGAATCTCTAAACTTTCTGGAGATTCTGGCCTAGAAGGAAGATACAGCTTAAAGGTAAATATTTAGACCAGTTAATGATTATAAAATTAGCTAGCAAAGCTACACTTAAAATCTTTCTCAGAAATTAGGACAAAGTAACTTTGGACTATTTCTTCTCCCTTAAATCAGAGTTTTCTTTTACGCTCTTTTAAGAAATAGTGTGCCACAACATGACTTTTTTTTTTTTTTTGGTTTGGAGTCTCACTCTGCTGCCCAGGCTGGAGTGCAGTGACATGCTCACGGCCACCACAGTCTCGACCTGCTGGGTTCAGGCAACCCTTCCACTTCAGCCTTCCAAGTAGCTGGAACTACAGACACACACCACCACCACCACACGCACCAATTTTTAAAAAATTTATTGTAAAGACGAGGTTCCATCAAGTTGTCCAGGCTGGTCTCCAACCCATGGGTTCAGGCAATCCTCTTGCCTCTGCCTCCCAAGGTGCTAGGATTACAGGCATGAGCCACCACACCGGACACAACACAGGACTTTTACTGGAACTCTGTCTCGCTAATCCTGACCACCCAAGAAATCCTCTAACACTCAAGTGCCATGTGTATATACACATATACATACACATACATATATGCATGCACACACTATAATAAGGTAAAAGTTAATATATGAAATATATACCATCTACAGTCACAGACAAAAATAAATAAAATGAAAAAAGAAACAAAGATGAAATTATCTGTGGTTTAAATTTTTTGCTTCACATCTAACTTTTAAATTTTGCTTCTATTATTATACTATAAATTACACAAACACGGTTAGGGCAATTAAAAATGACATCTCTACAAGCCTTATCATGTGTAAAAGTCTGTCGAAATTTTGAGCATCCAAAAGACCCTCCTTCATTGTGGTAATTTCATAATCTCTTGCTCTATATAGCTGTACATGATCTTAGTGTAAGTTATTATGCCAAAGGGACAGAGTTACAGCATCCCACTCTACAACAGGACCTAATTCCAGGTCCATAATCAGGGAGGCCATGCCCATCCACACTAGGTTCCCAAAAAGGTGGCAGGTGCCTTTCCTCTGTATGAGGCCGCCGCCTTGTGGCCCAACAAGTGCACTGCTACTGCCTCGTAACAAACCACCTTGCATTTTCAACATGGCCCACTGTGTGCTACCTAAAACTACCGAGGACAGAGATTTTCATTGGGTTTTTTTATGCTATACCACAAATGCCTAGAAAAGTATGTGGAACATAGTAGGCACTACATAAATATTTGTCACATGAATTTCACTTCTCTATATAAGTAGGGACCAAAAATAACCTGGAATTTATTAAAAATCGTGTATTTATTCTTACATGTTTAAACTTCAGTCATCCTCAAAGTACTCTAATGTAATACACCTATCGAGATACTTTTTTCACTGCTCAAGACAGTTTTTGAAATCATCAATTTTGATGCCTTATTTAGTGCTTCTGCCATTTTTTGTTTCACCTCTTCCATATTGGCAAAAAGTCCCTTTGAGGACGTTTTTCATTGGGAGAAACAAAATAAGTCACTTGGGGCAAAATCGGGTGAACAGGGAGGGTGGGGGAGGGGTCATGCCATTTTTGGTCAAAAACTGCTGAACACTCAGTGCAGTGTGGGCAGGTGTACTCATAAATCACATTATAAAATGGGCACATGCGTTGAAATAAACTCCAAGAAAATTTCACCGAAGCTGAAGACAGCCTCTCACAATGCTAGCTGGTACATTGATGCCAGTGAGTTCCCAGAACACTTACCTAACAGGCAAAGTCTGTACTACAAGAGACCTGTCCTCTAAAAAAATAATTCTGGGTTTTTTGGGTCCCCTCTCATATATGCCTCCCCCTAATCCTCAAACAGAAAAACACATGGCTACTTCGGTTATTAGTATGTCTCATTTTTGTATGAGAATATACTACTTTTGCAATTTTTTTCAAATAATATGGACGGTAAGAATACAAATAATATGGACAGTGAGAATTAACACATTACACACAATCTAAATTGTAGACCATCTCAACATCTTATGAAACTACAATCTTTTCTTTTTTTTTTTTGAGTCGGAGTCTCACTCTGTCACCCAGGCTGGAGTGCAGCGGCATGCTCACGGCCATGGCAGCCTCAACCTACTGGGTAGGCTCAGGCAATCCTTCCGTCTCAGTCTCCCAAGTAGCTGGGACTACAGGTGCATGCCACCACAACAAGCTAATTTTTTGATTTATTGTAGTAACAAGGTCTCATCAAGTTGCTCAGGCTGGTCTCAAATTGAACCTGTGGGCTCAGGCAATCCTCTCGCCTCCACCTCCCAAAGTGCTGGGATTACAGGCATGAGCCACCGTGCCTGGCTACAATCCTTTCTTGATATGGTTTTAATAACAGGAGAATGACTGTATTTCTTGAAGCTCAATCTATTCACAGGGAGGGTACAGAGAACTATATACTGGCAGATACAGAGAGCTGTACATGAAAAGCAAGGTTTCTAAAATACTAATCAAAGAAATTAAAATTATACAAAAGGGATCAATTTCTCCTACCATCTTCATCATTCTTCATCACTTAGTATGTTTATAATAAATCATTTCATGTTAATATGAAAATATTTGTTTTTGATCAAAAAAGCTAAGCGTCTCCAAATCAAAATACAAGTTTTTTAATAGCCATTAACTTTTACCTTTTTGTAACTCTCCAGTAGGTTTAGAAAAGACTTTAGGATAAGTAACTAATAGATTCCACCTTTACTTTGAGTTGAGAGTTGGGTAGTGTATTAGTATCTTGGGACTGTGGCAACAAAGTACCACATACTAGGTAGCCTAGAACTACATAAAATGTATTGTCCCACAGGTCTTGAGGCTACATACTCAAAAATCAAGGTGTCAACAGAGCCACACTCACTCTGAAACCTCTAAGAGAAAGCTTGCCTCTTCCAGCCTCTTCCTTGCCTCTTCCATCTTCTGGTAAACCCACACACTCCCTTGGTTTGTGGCAGCATAGTTCTAGTCTCTGCCTCCACCTTCACACGGTCTTCTCATGTCTCTTCACAGCATCTTCCCTCTGTGCATGTGTGTCCAAATATGCCCTTTTTATAAGGACACCAGTCATACTGAATTAGGGCCCACCATAATGGCCTCATTTTAACTTCATTACCTCTGTAAAGACCCTATGTCCAAATAAGGTCATATTCCTAATAACTGGGGACTAGACTTCTTCTTGAAAGGGACATACAACGAAAGTATTCAGAACTTTCTAGGGTTTCCTGAACTCCCCACGTACATGACCATCAGCCCTATATGGGACCTGCAAAACTGAGTGCTTCCGTTGAGGCATTCCTAATCACATGGTTTTCCCAAAGCACACAAGCCCCAGTGGCCAGGATGATTCTGGATCCTTCGAGGAATTAGTAAAAGTGGGGGTGGGAGCTCCCAAATGGAATAACACCCATATCTGTGCCCACTACCAACCAAAGATTCTAATAAGTTGCATATTCTGAGAAGTAGGGAATAATTCAGAAGTCCCTAGAAAGCCATCCCATAAGCTCTAATATGCATGTTGAGCATTGATTTTAGAGTCCAACAAATCCCACAGAGTGAGCCGATTCTGCGCTGCAGAAACAGCATTTTCTAACGTCCTAAAACAAAATTATCTTCCATTTGCCTGACATGCCATATGCTCTCCCAGCTCTGCACATGGCTAAATCACTCCTCCTGAGGATGCCTTTTCAACCACCTTATTCCAGCTATACCACAAAGCCTTCTTTGACCATTCTCTTCCCCACTTGAATTGATAGCGTTTTCTACCATCATATGGCATCTATGATATACTTCCTTATGCTGTCATCATCTGTGTATGTTTTATCTTCCCTGTTACTGTGTTTCCTTAAGAATCATGGCCATTCCAATATGTGTGGATTCCTTCAATTAACCAGGATAGAACTGTTAAGCCACAGGGTCACATCTCAGGTCAAGATCTAACCTTATCAAGATCCTCTAGTGGTACTTGCAACTAACCAATCCCAATTCCTCTCTTTGTGTCAAGTTAGAAGTATCTATTCTCTCTTAGGTTCTACTACTTGAGGCTGGCTCTGCAGCTGTGGATGCAGTCCCCTGCAACTAACCTACCAAGGATACCCCTCACACAGTAGAGTACTGCTGTGCCCAAAGGCAACTGCAAGGCACTAATCACTACAGGGAGACAAAAGCTTACAAAATATTTTCAATCATGGACTCTGGCCTATTCTGGAGTATCTTCAGTTAGATGGTAACTGAAAACCCCACAGTGTATCCCTCTCTCTTAACTGAAAAGGTTCTTAAAGTTATGACAATGATGTGGCACTTCCTCCAAAAAGATCCCTCCTCCCAACACTTCAACCTACTGGAAATCATGCTGCTGCTGTTTTCATGGGAGACTTTCCAACTTAATAAACCTCAATGACCCCCTTGGTCATTCCACACATATAATCAAACCGTGTTTAAGTGAAAAAAATAATATTCCAGGTCTCATTTTAAAACAAAACAAACCTCAATTAAAGATCTTAAAATCCTTATGATGGAGATCACTGAGTATAATTTTTAAAAATACATACATTTTTTTTTAGAGGTGGAGTCTTTCTCCGTCGCCCAGACTGGAGTGGAGTGGCATGCTCACGGCCACCCCAGCGTTGACCTGCTGGGCTCAGGAGATCCTTCCGCCTCAGCCTTCCAAGTAGCCGAAACTACAGGTATGTACCACCACACCCGGCTAATTTTTTTATTGATTGTAGTGATGAGGTCTCACCAAGTTGCCTGGGCTCTTCTTGACCTTGGCCTCCCAAAGTGCTGGAATTACAGACTTGAGCCACCGTGCCCAGCAAAAAAAATCTTAATGTACATTTGAAATCCTAGTGCCTATTCTAAGCCAGTCACACAACACTTGAATTAGCTAGAAAATGTTCAAAACAAAGGAGGAGAGGGGGGATTTGGAACCAAAACATGGAAACAGCTATTTTTATCCTGCATTGACAAAAATCTGCTTGAAAATTTTTTCTTGTTCTAATGTAAAAGTCACTGAAATAATCTTTTGTAAGATGAAGAAAATGTGTGACTAACAGAAACTGTCCAATATTGGCACTGCCAATGTATTGGACACCACCTTGTATGATTAACTTGTCATACCTACCTATCAAAACTGCCCCATCTATCTATACAGTGCCAAGGGAAAGGAGCAGATCTCACCTTTTTTAAATTTCTACATCACCTAGCAAAGCTTGACAAATACAAGGCATATAATAAATACCCACCTGATTGATTTATAAACTAAATTCACGAAAAGACTTGAAAATAAATGCCATCCAAAAAAGCTCAATCTTGCTGAACTCAAATGAATTGTTTCAGTATTTCCCAACCCAGTTGGGGAATTTTGCTTTTTATTTACTGACACACAGATATGACATGAATGATAGGGCAATCAGGAGTGATATTCAAACACACTATACCCCTTCCTTCTCCGCCTTGTCCACGATAAGCCTTTCTCGTGTGCTCTCCTCTCTACATGTTCCTGTGTGCTGGACAGTCTCCATGTGCCCCTTCAGACTTTCTCTACCCTGCTTTGTGCCCCAAGAGGCTAAAGTCAATATCTGCAGCAACAGGGCTCCTTTGTCCAGTGGCCTCCTGTTGGACATGGAGACTGGCAGCCTGGCAGGAAACTGGAGGACAGTAGATGGATATTGGGACATTTGTCTCCCCACAGCATCCTCCATGCTGGGCTGCATCCTTCTGGATGAGCCTCTTCCCCACTCATCCAGTCTGGTAACTCTCCCTCTCCAGCAGTCCAGGGAGGCAGCGGTGCTCCACTCCTGCTGGTTCCCAGATGCTTTACCCTCCAGGTGCTGGCTCCCTTTGCCCTGCCCATACCTTTCAAGTAATCCCTTCACTATACTCTCTGTTTACTCCTTTCATTCCCTGCCAAGAGATGAACATGATACACTCTGATGTTCTTTCATTTGGACTATGATAAACCCTGGATTAAAGTAATAACCTCTTCTTGGTACTCACTTTTACACCACATTCTTCATGAGTTATTTCTCTAGTTCATGTTTCTACAGGCCACAAAAAAATTCTTCCAGGAGCTGAAACACAGGTGGCCCTCTCTTCTCATTAGTATAGAAATCTCAGGATATTAATCTCAAAATACCCCACAGACACTTTAGAAATCACATACTGCAGTGATTTTCAAATCTCAATGCTAAGAATCCAAGATTATCTTAGGAACAGTTATGGTTCTGTAAACATTTCATTAGCATTTCTATTTTACAATGTTTTTAACTTTTTATTTGGAAATAATTTAAGATTTACAAAATACTGCATGAATAAAAATAATACAAAGAATGTCCATATACTCTTTACTCAGACTTATCCACTGTTAACATTTTCTCACATTTGCTCATTACCTATACCACACACATACAAGTTCTTCTGAGCCACTGGAAAATAAATTACATAAACCATGGTCCTTTACTCCCAGACAGTTCAGTAAATAAAGAAGATGCCAAAAAATGTATACACAGGGCAACCCCTTTGGGTCCCCTCCCACTGTGGGAGGGAACGTTTCTGTCCTCTCAATAAATTCTACTTTCTAAAAAAAAAAAGTATACAAAATTGTAGTGTGACATTCGCTTAAAAAATGGCGTGAATCAAATGAATGCTAGCATCACCATGCGAGCGGCAGGACAGTTAAATGGCGGAAGCATGGTTGCACAAACATCATACACATTGCTACTGTAATTCAACTTAACATCTCTTAAAATGTTTATACATTTTGTTGGCACCCCCTGTATTCCCCAAGAATAGAGATAATGTCTTGGGCACCCATTATATAGTTATCAATTTCTGGAAAATTAATAGTGATAGACTACCATGATCTAATCTACCACCAACATTCAAATTTTGTGTAATGGTCCCTTATTGCCCTTTACAGTATTTTTTTTTTCCTTCAAGTATAGAATCTGGTCTAGGGTCAGGTAATACATTTAACTGTCATGTATCTTCAGCCTTCTTTAATCTGGAGAACCTCCATGGTCTGTCTTTCTTGTTATGAAATTACAATATGTTAACAATTTAAAAACCAAGATTATACATATGGAAGGATTTCCATCTCCAGCTATGATGGTGATGTGGCAGATCAATCTTCCCACCAAGAAAAACTAGAAAAGCTGCATTTAAGCAACAACAAAACATCGTCTGAAGGTATCTGAGAACTACCACGTCAAGCAGGTCTTGACCCAGAGGGGAGGAAAATACTCCAGTGTGAGTGGGTCCAATACCTCATTCCTCCCTGTAGCATTTGCTATACAAAAGCAGCACAGGCAACAAAGCTGAGCAGTGTCCAAGAGTCTCATAAGGCTGTGAACATTTTTTAAAATGTACAGCTATCAGACAGTCAAAACAAGGGTGGGCCATGAACCTGGAGAAAAAAGCAGCATAGAAAAAGGAGACTACATCAGAAGAACCATTTCTCCCTTTGAAGAATTCAGCTATCCATAAGTAGCACCAGAGAGGCTGTGAAGGCAAGCTGTGAAAGAAAAGGCGTCAAGCTGCCAGAGCTATAACCAGGGTCCCAGTGTGCAAGAGATAAAATTGTATAAAAAGGCCTGCCAAGGTGGATTCTGGTAAACTCAAGCTCCCTGTTGAACCTTGAAGGACCTATGCCCTAAGAATGAGATTTCTCTTGAAGCTTGGCAGCTTGGAACCCATGGGGCCTGCTGTAGTCACCAGGGATGGACAGCTTGGTTGGTGACAAGCGACCTATAGCATGGGCCGACAGTTATGATGAGTTTACCCCTCAATCCCAGACATTCCCTCAATGGATTAGCAGGAAAGTCAGTGACAGTGAAAGTGAAATGGTTAACGAAGTACAAGGGCTACTGGTACCTGTAGATGACTATATGAACTTGCAGCTTGCAAATACAGAAGAATACATAGATGAGGCACTGTGTGGATATCCAGGTGAAGTTTTAATAAGGTGTAATAATGTCCTTTATATCAGAGGTGTTGAAGAAGAGGAAGAAAATGGGGAAATAAGAGAACAGCTTTATTTTTTTTTTTTCTGAGTTGGAGTCTCATTCTGTCATCCAGACTGGAGTGCAGTGGTGGCTCCCAGCCACCGCAGCCTCAACCTGCTGGGCTCCAGCAATCCTTCCACCTCAGCCTTCCAAGTAGCTGGAACTACAGGTGTGCACTACCACACCCAGCTAAATTTTTTTTAATTTATTGTAGAGATGAGGTCTCACCAAATTGCCCAGGCGGGTCTCGAACCCACGGGCTCAGGCAATCCACTCACCTCAGCCTCCCAAGGCACGGGATTACAGGCTGAGCCACTGAGCCCAGCTGAGAACAGCATCTTTTATGAGGGATTTAAAAAATACTTATTTCTAGACAATAAAGACTTGTTTTAAAAAAAAAAAAAAAGGGTATAAGAATGAACTATAAATAGGCCAGTTAGAACTAACTGAAACCAAATATGAATCAGCTCAATCCCTGATTGGATTAAGGCGCTCTACTCTTACTCTATTCTAATTGACTGACAGAAGTCAGAAAATAAAAATCCTTCCTGGAGAAAAATATAATCATCCAGAGTCTCTAAAAATTTTCATTAAAAAAAATATTCCATTAGTGAATAAAAACTTACCAGGCCTGACAAGAGGAAAAACAGACAACACAATCAGACCCACAGATGATTCAGATATTGAATTTAACAGACACATGCTTTAAAATAACTGTGATGAATATTCCAAAAACAAGGCCGGGTATGGTGGCTCACGCCTATAATCCAAGCACTTTAGGAGACCGAGGTGAGAGAACTGCCTGAGCCCACGGGTTTGAGCCTGGGCAACCTGGCAAGATCTCATCGCTACAATAAATAAAAAAATTAGCTGGGCATGGTGGTGCATGCCTGTGGTTCTAGCTACTTGGAAGGCTGAGGCAGAAGGATCACCCGAGCCCAGGAGGTTGAGGCTGCAGTGGCCATGAGCATGCCACTGCACAAAAGCCTGGGCAGCAGAGTGAGACTCCTATTCAAAAAAAATAAATTCCAAAAACAGACAATAAAATAATTTATCAGAGAACTAGAATTTTTAAAAGCCAAATAAAAAAATCAATGCAAAAGCTAATAAATACTAAAAAACAATAATAATAATAATAATAAAAACTGATAGACTCAGAATCAGACCCACACATACAGGGCCACTTAGTAATTGACTTATGACAAGAATGACCTTGCAATACTGTTGAGGAAGACTGTCCTTTCAATAAATGGAGGCAGAATTGACCACATTTGGCTAGTGGCTATTTAAAAAACAGACATGACAGTATGGATTATACATCATCATCACAGAAGGTGCTATTGGACAGTGCTGAACAGAGGCTAGGTGGTAGTATACAAATTTAAAGTTAAACAAAATACCTTTTTTTTCACTACTAAAGAAAATTCTGTTAGTCAAATATCTCTCCAGAATATCATGGCCACACTGGTTTGCACTCACTGCTGATACTTACAATGACCAAAGAAGGTTGGTTCACAGTATTAACATCTAAAAATATATATTTATGTAAATAAATTTTAAAAGGTTAAAGTTATGCAAAGTTAAGTATTTCAAAATGAGACTGAAGGCCAGGCACAGTGGCTCATGCTTATAATCCCAGCACTTTGGGAGGCGGAGGCAAGAGGATTGCCCGAGCCTAGGGGTTCGAGACCAGCCTGGACAATTTGGTGAGACCTTGTCTCTACAATAAATTAAAAAATTAGCCAGGCATGGCAGCATGCATCTGAAGTTTCAACTACGTGGAAAGCTGAGATGAAGGGATTACCTGGGCCCAGCAGGTCAAGGCTGTGGTAGCTGTAAGCCTGCCACTGCACTCTAGCCTGGGTGACAGAGTAAGATTCTGACTTAAAAAAAAAAAAAAAGAACAAGAAATTAGACTGAAGTTTTATATATGGTGTCAAGATATAAAAATAATTCTAACTCCTCTAAGATTCTGAGTGAATACCTGTTTTGAGTGTCCAATTGTTTTAATTATATCATTTAACATTTCAAAACAACATAATTCATTAAATGTTTTCTATAAGACAATGAAGATTTAAATAGGCAGAATGGTTTTCATTATCTCTTCCCAAAATGAACACATGCCATTTAAGGAAAGCAAGGAAGTATTAGATCTTAATGTTTAATTATAAAACAAAAATACCCAGCTCCTCTACTTTCAAGCTTCAGATCAGTTTCACTGGAAAGCACTCCTATGTTGCCAGGTGACCTCTTTGAAAACTTTACCATTTGTAAGTCCTTATCTCTGTGATTTGTGTCTTTTTCTTGCTGCTTCACAATCAAAACTAAAACAGAAATTGGATGCTAAGAATGATAATACAACTGTCTTCCAGAACCCCTAATATTAAACTTTTGTTTTCATCATGATACATTCATTGTACCCACTGATTTTACAAGTAAATATTCTAAAACTGAATTTTTAAGATAAATATGCAGAAAATGCAATTTTCATCTATTTTATACATAGAACTATCATATACTTGTATATGCAATTTTATTTTTTAAAAAACAGGATTTTCCCAGTGTAACATCAATTTTTGATACCCATTTAGTGATAATCCCCTCACTATTGGGTAAACAAAGCACAAGAAGGGGTAAGAGAAAACAGAGGATAATTTAACTTTCCCTGAGTACTTATGTGCGGTTGCTTTACCATGGTAATCTTGTGCAAGCCTAAGAACACTATAGGTATACCCACTTTACAGGCAGAAAAACTGTTGAAGCTGGTGCTGACACAGATAATAAAGGACAGAACTGGAATTCAAACTAGATAAGTCTTATTCAAACCTCCCAATGCCTTTTCCAAATTCACAAAATGACAAAGCTGCTGGGCTGTGAAGGAGAATGCTCTCTTCATCACATCAAGTGTTCAAATGGCTACCCCGACTGTCTGGAGATGCTATTTACTGAGGACCCTTGTGAGCCAGGCACTATCCCAAGATTAGCTCATTTTAAATGTTACCACATTCTATGAGTTAAGCACTACTGTCCTCATTAGACAGGAAAGAAAAAATACTGAGCCACTAGTTAGCAAGCAGTACAGAGCTGACTCTCATACCTCCATATTCACACTGCTGATCCCAAATCATGACACTGTCCTCACTTCATCACCAAAACTAATTGTTTCTTCACACGTCCTTTCCACTCCATCCACACAGCCACAGTCCCATATACTAATGCAGCCCAAGACCTTCCTTGATGAACACTCTATCATTCATTTTTCACCCTATCCCTCAAACCTATCCTACACTCAGATACAAACATCATTCCCCTGAAAATGTCCCTGTAATCACTACTCTCAAGGTCATTTCCACATGGTAATTTCCAACTGACTCTCATTTCAAACTAGAAACCATGACTGTCCTCTATAGGCTGGTCTTTACTGCCATTAATTGTTATATCCCCAATCCTCACTCCATATATCAACCAGGGAAACTATCTACTGAACCTGCCATCAGTCTGCTCAGTCCCATTTGTGACTTTCACACACGCTACCCATCCCAACCCAGAACATCTCCCCTTCTTCTGATACATCGTGCCTCTCTCCAATGCTCACTGACTCCCTACGGATTCTCAGGTGACACCTTCATCAGCATTATTCCAAACCACTACTTATCTTGCCCAGTCTCCCAAAGGTAGATGCTGTGCTGAGTCAGAATTAAGACCTACTCACTACTTGATACGCATCATATCAAGTCTGCTAGCTGGCTTACAAGTTACTTTATTACCGAAGCCTATTCAAACAGAACCATACCCACACTCTAAAAGAAACTTCTCAAATCAGGCATATAGCTTCCCTCTACTCCTTTCCTGCCTGCATTTGCTCCACCTTCAGGCTGCCCTTCATCATTGCTTAAGATGGGAAGCACACACCAAACTCTAGAAGCAAAAGAAGTGAATACCAGTCAAAGCCAAGAGCCCCACTGGACCATAGGGCTAGGTGGGAGGGTAGAAGAATCAAAATGGTGAGCAGCTCTTGCCACCACAGTGTGAGCCTCAAGTCTCCTCTATGGGCTCCATTCTTTGTTTTTTGTTTTTGTTTTTGTTTTTGTTTTTGAGTTGGAGTCTCACTCTGTCACCCAGACTGGAGTGCCATGGCCACTTCCGGCCACCGCAGCCTCGACCTGCTGGGCTCCGGCGATCCTTCTGCCTCAGCCTTCCAGGTAGCTGGAACCACAGGCGTGCGCTACCACGCCCGGCTAATTTTTTGATTTATTGTAGAGAGGAGGTCTCGCCAAGTTGCCCAGGTGGGTCTCGAACGCGCGGGCTCAGGCAATCCACTCACCTCAGCCTCCCAAGGCGTGGGATTACAGGCTGAGCCACCGAGCCCAGCTATGGGCTCCATTCTTAAAGCCATGTCCCATGTGACAAGTCTGGGAAGACAGTCTCCCAGGAAGGCCCAGAGAGGACCATCAGATCTAGGCTTTACCTTCCTTCATGTTGCCCAAATGGTAAAAATTCAAGTGCCAAAGTGAGATAACACGTGCCTTAGGAGGTGATCTTCAAGGCTAGGCCTCAGGCCAGCTCACAGTGATCCCTCTTGCAGCCACCCCAGTTCACTCTGATCCTTCCTTTCTCCTACACCAGGTTTCCTTTAGCACATGTTATTTTCATGAGATAGCACTGCAGTTGAGAAAGATCATGCAGAATCAGAAGGGTGGTCCCTCAGAACCAAATATTCAGCCAGGCAGAAAATATACTGGTAGGCAAAATCAGGGGCCCTGCATTGTCCCGTTTATAAAGTAAAATGGGAATAAAACCACACTGTCAGGACGCTCATCAAGATGTTGATGGGACAAGCCAAACTGTGACGATCTCCACAAAAAGTGGCTCCTGAAGGCAGTTCCACACACCCCTGCAGTCGCCGCCTACACAGGGGTGTGGGGTGGTGGAGGGTGGCTGCTGTAGCCAGTCCCATGCAGCAAACAGCCTCCATCGCACTACGGCCTCCGCAAGGGATTACTGCTGTTTGCTACCAAGTGCTGAAAAGCTACTGATGCTGCGGCTCTCAGCTCTGGCCCTGGGGAATTCCCAGCTCCCTCCACCCCAGATCCATGGCAGCACACCAAATGCAGCACCCAGTTATATCGCTGGTTCCCAGTGCCTGATACACACCATCATCACCTGTCATAGCGGACCATCTACGGACCCGGACAAGTGGAGAGAAAGGACAAGGAGGAGGAGATGCCCACCACAGCCATTTTCCAGGGAGAGATTCACACTGCCCCACCCATCTCCAAGCAGCCTCCACCCTGTTTTCTAAGGTAACCTCACCAAAACAGGAGACAGAAGCCCCTCCCCTACGCTGATTCAGACACAGACAACTCAGTCCTGTGTGGCAGACCTCTCGGGCAGCAAGCCAAGGGAACCAACCCAAGCAATGAGTAAATCTGTCTGCAATGAGAGCAAAGGGGAGGGGCTAGAGATCAGAGCTGAAGAGACTTTAGATACTCAGGAAAGACTCCAGAGCTAGTCTGGTTTCTTATTTTGATTTGATTGTTTTGACTGTTTGTTTTGTTCACTTTTGTTTGCTTTTTGATTTAGACTACGTGTTTGTGTTGGGGAAAAACACATCAAAAGGCATGATTTTATTGGACTGTCTTTGTGTAATTACCAGTATACTTTAGGGAATTTTGTTTGTTTGTTTTTTACTCTTCTCTGGCCTTGTGTCTCTTTTTATTCGTTAGTTGGTAGTATGTATCACTGTTTTCCCTCTTACTCTTCTCTCTCTCCAACTTCCTCTTGACCCCCCTTCTTCCATTATTTTCTTTTTTCTTACAGCCTTTTGCTCCAGGGAACAAACCTAAACCCCACTGCATGGACAGATTGTAAGGCAGTGGGAAGTGGGTTCCAGTGTGCCCGTACACCTGTTGGCTGTTGGTGGATAATGGGATCTGCAGATAGATTCTGAATCACAGCTTCCCCCTCAATTAAATCTCAAAACTGCAAAAAGTACAGCCCCCAACCCACAGTCCAGCTTCAAAAGTGAACAAAGCCAGAGGACCCTCATAAGGAAGAATAGGAGATTGAACAAAAAGAAGTAAAAGCAACCCCACCTTCCCTGAAAAACAGAAGTACAGAAGGGGAGGGAAAGGGGGAGAGAAAAATCTACACAAATGAAGAAAAACCAAAAGAAGAATATGGGTCTCTCACAGACCCCTGGGAGGTCAGACACTGAGAATACAGACTTCAGAACACAAACAATGAAGAGCCCCCAGAATGGCTGGTCACAAACCACAAACACAGATATCCATACAAACACACAAACCAACAAAACTCCCCCTATACTCTCCAACCTGGGACATAGAGGTAATCTCATCAAAC
>CAUYQG010019975.1:0-12600 GCA_963574415.1 Tarsius wallacei | reverse complement strand
CTGGGCAACAGAGTGAGATCCTGACTCAAAAAAAAAATCTAGGGAATATGAGTTACATTTAGTTTTTGGATAAAACTAAACCTTTGTAGCCGGGCGTGGTAGCGTGCGCCTGTAGCTCCAGCTACTTGGAAGGCTGAGGCGTAAGGATCACCGGAGCCCAGCTGGTCTAGGCTGCAGTGGCCGGCCACTGCACTCCAGTCTGGGCGACAGGGTGAGACTCCAACTCAAAAAAAAAAAAATTCAGTTTGCATGTGTCCTGAGATCCAGCAATCCTACTTTCAGCTCTAATCACGAGAAACTCTGGCACAGGACCATAAGGGAACACATACAAGGATGCTCATGGTGGCACTGTTAGTGGGGGCAGGAAGTGGGAGGCAATCTAGGTCTCCAACTTCAGGGGAATGTAAGAATAAAATATGGTGAATGAACAACAAAGATTCCTGTGCAGCTGTTAGAAGCAGAGAACTAGATGTACTTTCAACAGCATGAGTAGATCTCGAAAAAAGTGTTGAATAAGCCGGGCTTGGTGGCTCAGCCTGTAATAACTTTTGGAGGCTGAGGCGAATGGATTGCCTGAGCCCGCGGGTTTGAGACCAGCCCGGGCAACTTGGTAAGACCTCATCTCCACAATAAATTTTTAAAAAATTAGCTGGGCGCCGTGGCGCACGTGTGTAGTTCTGGTTACTTGGAAGGCTGAGGTGGAAGGATCGCCAGAGCCCAGCAGGTTGATGCTGGGGTGGTCATGAGCATGCCACTGCACTCCAGCCTGGGTGATGGTGTGAGACTCCAATTCAAAAAAAAAAAAAAAAGAGTTGAATAAAAAAACATGAAACAGAATATGATCCATAACTCAATGCTATTTATGGACACTTAAAATATATACATACACAAAACAATGCTTTAGCTTTTCAAGGCTACAAACACAATCCAAGCATATGTATCAAAACATCAAAATTGGACAGGTGCTTCTGGGGCAAGGGGAAGTAGACAGGGTATTAGGAATGAAGGGATAATAAAAATAAAAAGAGCCAGGCTCAGTGGCTCAGCCTGTAATCCCAGTACTTTGGGAGGCTGAGGCCAGTGGATTGCCTGAGCCCATGGGTTCGAGAACAGCCCGGGCAACTTAGCGAGAACTCATCTCTACAATAAATCAAAAATTAGCCAGGTGTGGTAGCGCGTGCCTGTAGTTCCAGCTACTCAGAAGGCTGAGGAGGAAGGATTGCCAGAGCCCAGCAGGTCGAGGCTATGGTGGCCGGGAGCATGCCACTGTACTCCAGTCTGGACAACAGAGTAAGACTCCAACTCAAAAAAAAAAAAAAAGAGAGAGAGAAAAGAGTTGCACAGACCAATGATGATTAAGTGCCATATACTGAGGAGTGTGGGAATGGAACAATATGAGGGAAACCTGGAAAAGAGGGAGCACGAGCACAGAAAAGAACTGCACTTGGGAGTCAAGAAACCTGGGGTTAAATCTGAGCTCTGCTTCTTACTGGCTCTTTGATCTCGGATACATCAACCAAGTTCCCTCATGTTTCTTTTTATGTCTGGAGATATACACAAGCAGATAGCAGAATCACTCCTGACACACAGTGGGTGTGCAATAACAGTAGCTAAATTTAAAACTATAGCAAAGGAATGCACTCCCAATATCTAGCTCAATGAATTTTTTTCAAACTGCAAGTTGTTAACCCATTAATGGGTCATAAAATAAGTTTAAGGAGTCCCAGAAAGCATTAAAAAGAAAGTAGATTAGCTGGGCTCGGTGGCTCAGCCTGTAATCCCGCGCCTTGGGAGGCTGAGGTGAGTGGATTGCCTGAGCCCGCGGGTAACTTGGTGAGACCTCATCTCTACAATAAATAAAAAAATTAGCTGGGCGTGGTAGCGTGTGCCTGTAGCTCCAGCTACTTGGAAGGCTGAGGCGAAAGGATTGCCAGAGCCCAGCAGCTTGAGGCTGCGGTGGCCAGGAGTGGCCATTGCACTCCAGTCTGGGCGACAGAGTGAGACTCCAACTCTAAAAAAAAAGAAATTCCAAATAAAATTTAAAAAAATTTAAAAAGCCCATATATATATTAAATATATATATAAGCCTTAAAAAGCCCATGCTGAAATATATACATATAAATATATACATAAGCCTTCCAAGTAGCCGGAACTGTAGGCATGTGCTACAATGCCTGGCTAAGTTTTGATTTATTATAGACACGAGGTCTCACCAAGTTGTCCGGGCTGGTCTCGAACCCATAGGCTCAGGCAATCCACTCGCCTCAGCCTGCCAGAGTGCTGGGATTATAGGCTAAGCCACCAAGCCCGGCCCTGAAATATATTAAAGTAGTTTCCTCTCATATTCTGAAACTGATTCTTATACTGATAACTGTTTTACAGAAATTAGCTGTGTGTGGAATGCTAGCAGTGTGATCAGATACCAAAGATGGCCAGAGCTCAGCTAGCTGGGGTATTCTGCAGTATTTTTGTTTGTTTGTTTTGGGGTTTTTTGTTTGTTTTGTTTTGTTTTTGAGTCAGAGTCTCACTTTGTCGCCCAGGCTAGAGTGCAGTGACATGGTGACAGCTCACCACAGCCTTGACCTTCTGACCTCAGGTGATCCTTCTGCCTCAGCCTCCCAAATAGCTGTGACTACAGGCATGTGCCACCACGCCCAGCTAATATTTTTATTTGTTTTCATGTATTTTTTTTTTTTTGTGGAGATGAGGTCTCATTGTGTTGTCTAGTCTGGTCTTGAACTCCTGGGCTCAAGCAATCCTCACATCCATCCTCCCATAGTATTGGGATTACAGGCGTGAACCACTGCACCCAGCCTTCTGCAGTATGTTATAGCTCACATTAAAGGGAGAAAATGCTTCCTTCCTGAGCCAAAGCAGGCAGGGAGTTTTTTTCTTTGACGTTTGCATCCATCACCTCATTGGTATCTGGTGTTAAATGGAGTCTTCCTTCCAGTCCAGTTTGAGGGATCTGAGCGACCGTCCGTCAGGGAGGAGACAGTGAGGCAGCACCACCGGCAGAAGAGCTGGACCCAGAAGATCCTGAAGCCAGCCGCCTCTGACCACAGTGATGGGGAGAAAGTGGACCCAGGCCTGCCCCTGGAGAAGCAGCCGTGAGTCTCCTCCGCAGGCCCGTGAGCAGGCAGTGGCTGGGAGCTCATGGGCAGCCTTGTCTGGGAGGCACACTGGCCCATTTTGTGTGATTCTTTTGTCCATGAATTCTTTTCTGGGTGGGGCTTATTCATGAAAACCCGTCTTCAAAGCCCAGCACATTTGTGCAGAATGGAAAGCGCACTGCAAATAAGATGCACTTATTTGGCATCTCATTCTCCTGTCCAAAGTGAAAACTGCTCAGATGACACCCATCTCGTGAGCTCACGCGTGTGTGATTGATGGGCTTTGTGCCCCAGGCTCACCCAGATCTGCATTCTGTCTGTTCTGCATGTGAAGCAGGGTCTGGTTCAGGCTGTTACACTTCTACCAAAAGTTCATTTCAAGTGATACTCTCTGGAACAGTGCTCAGTCTGGGTTGTATTTTGACACTCATGCTGTCTTCCTTCCTCCCACCCCATTTTGCAGTTGGTATCATGGTGCCATCACCCGGGCCGAGGCTGAGAGTCGACTACAGCCCTGCAAAGAGGCTGGTTACCTGGTTCGAAATAGCGAGTCAGGGAACAGCAAGTACTCCATTGCACTAAAGTGAGTGAGCCACGCCGGCTTTCCTTGTCTCCAAGGGGAGGGATGCCATCACAGTCTTTCCTATGGCAGATGACCAGTACTCTCCCTTCCTACTGGTAGATGACCAAGGAGATTTAATGTGAAGATAGTTCACAAGGCCGTGTGTTGCCAGAAAATAACAACCATGGGGTGTTCTGATTAGAAGGCAAAATTGCCCAGGACTTTGGGAGGCCAAAGTGAGAGGCTTACCTGAGACCAACCTAGGCAACTTGGTGAGACCTCATCTCTACAATAAATACAAATTTAAGCCAGGTGTGGTGGCTCAAAGCCTATAATTCCAGCACTTTGGGAGGCAGAGGCAGGAGGATCACCTGACCTCAGGAGTTTAAGATCAGCCTGAGCAACTTGGCAAGACCTGTCTCTACCATAAATCAAAAAATTAGCCAGGCGTGGTGGCACATGCCTGTGGTTCCAGCTACTTGGAAGGCTGAGCCCAACAGGTTGAGGCTGCGGTGGCTGTGAGCGTGCCATTGCACTCCAGCCTAGGCAGCAGAGTGAGACTGCAACTCGAAAAAGTAAAAATTAAAAAATTAGCCGGGCTTGGTGGGTGATGCATGCCTATAGTTCCAGCTCCTGGAATGCTGAGGCTGCAGTGGCTGTGAGCATACCACTGCACTCCAACCTGGGTGACAGAGTGAGACTCCGACTCAAAAAAAAAAAAAAAAAGAATACAAAGCTGGTACTGGGTCAATGCCTCAGTAGCTGCTACAATAACAAAGGGCTCATTTCATTATCACTGGGCATTAGTTAGTTTCTACCCTACATTCCCTGATCTGGTGTAGGCCCTCAGTAGAGAAATAATTCCTGATAAAAAGAATCATTTCTAACAGGGAGTTCAGTCTTCTTCTTGTATTCCCTAGTATTAGGGACTTTGATAAATCATATCCCTTGATTGTCAAAATGCCAACTGCAATTTTTAAAATTTCTTATTTATTTAAACCACCACTTTGTTCTGTGCCCAATTGCAACTTTGATACCAGTTTCTCCTGGTGAAGAAGGAAATGCTGACTTGCCTATGACTCCCCCTGTCTGATTGTGCACAGAAAATTCTCTTTTGCCTGGTGGGCCTGGTGGAGTGCGTATCATGGAAATTCTCGCAGCTCTGTGAGCTCAGTGGCCCTTCAGTGGAGGATCATTGTCAAGAGCCCTAACAGCATTTCCTTCCTGAGGAAGCTGAGCCCCTGCAGCTGAAACAATCAGACTGGAGGGGGACGAGGGGGGCGGGGGGACTTTAGCAATATGGCTCAGAAAACGGGATAGGCCACCAGATATACAATACCAGGAATAGCTCGACTGTGTTCCTGAAATTGGTGCTTGTGGATTAAATCTCTGAGCCTTCAGTGCCAGCTGTCATTATATACAACCAGGAATGGTCTTTCCAGATGGGGAGGGGAGGAAATGGTTTTTATTATTATTATTATTCATTATTATGTGTTCCTTTTGGGAAAAAAAGGAAGAAGAAACCTTACACATATCCTTTTAGCTGTGATGAGGGAAGGGTGAGTTTATACTTCACCTTTGTAGCCCTGTGCTTGGATTTAAGTACTAGTTTTGCAATTTGAGGGCTAGAAGAGACTTGGTAATTTATTTTATTTTATTTTATTTTATTATTTATTTATTGAGTAGGAGCCTCATTCTGTTGCCCAGGCTAGAGTACAGTGGCATGCTCATGGCCACTGCAGCCTCGACCTTCGTGGCTCGGGTGATCCTTTCACCTCAGCCTTCCAACTTTGAGCACGAGCCACCACACCCAGCTAATTTTTTAATTTATTGTAGAGACAAGGTCTCACCAAGTTGCCCGGGATAGTCTCGAACCCTTGGGCTCAAGCAGTTCTCTCACTTCTGCCTCCCAAAGTGCTGGGATTACAGGCGTGAGCCACCATGCCCAGCTATTTTATTTTATTTTATTGGGCTGTAGTCTCACTCTGTCGCCCAGGCTGGAGTGCAGTGGCACAGTCATGGCTACCGCAGACCCAGCCTACTGAACTGAGTTGATCCTTCTGCCTCAGTCTTCCAAGTAGCTGAGGCTACAGGCACGCACCACCATGCCGGGCTAATTTTTTGATTTACTGTAGAGACGAGGTCTCTCCATGTTGCCCATGCTGGTCTCGAACCCCTGGACTCAGGCAATCCTCTCGCCTTGGCCTTCCAAAGTGTCGGTATTATAGGTGTGAGCCACCATGCCCAGCAGCATTTTTAAAATCTTTTTTTTATTTTGAGTCCAGTACCTGATGACTCATGTGTAATGATGATAATCAACTCAAGGCTGACGTGCGTTTACACTGCAAAATTTCTGAAAGTGCCACTAGTTTTGAATGCATTTCTGTTTCTCTAGAACAATTCCAGGAATGGATGTGAATCTGTCAACCTACTGTGAATCTGGAAATGTTTTTGGTGGGGAGGGATCCTCCGCTCATTCACGTCTTCTCCTTGATTTTTGTTTCAGGACTAGTCAGGGATGTGTCCACATCATAGTGGCTCAGACCAAAGACAACAAATACACACTTAATCAGACGAGCGCTGTGTTTGACAGCATCCCCGAAGTGGTACACTATTATTCCAATGAAAAGTTGCCTTTCAAAGGGGCGGAACACATGACCTTACTCTACCCCGTGCACAGCAAGCTTCACTAAGGTTCAGCCACCGAAGCCCTGGGCCTCTGGCACCTACGAGTACATCAGCACCCGACGGCATCTCAGAGGACAGGGCTGGACTGCCCCTTCATAACCAGCAGAAAGTGGGAGTCTTCACGGAGACGGCAGAGTCTTTGCTCTTGAAGGCGTTCCATGACGCTTGGTTTCTGACCACCCCTCATTCTTTGCTAAGCAGTTCTCCAACAAGAAATCATAATTGACCTGTTGCCTCCAACCTGGAGTAGGGTGTTCTTTTTAGGGTCTGACCCTCCAGGAAGGTAAGTCAAGAGCCCAGGAGTATTAAACTTCTCCAGAAATCTACTGGTCGTTACCTGGAATACCTGGTCACTAACAAGCCAACAAAAAGCCCACATGGCTTTTCCATGTGATCGTGGAGACGGGAAGAGTGTGTCATGTCAGACTCCTTGTGGGGACATGGATGGACAGTGGAAAATGTGAATGATGGGCGAGAAAGCTGTCTTTCTCAAGTGTCCTAATCAGCTGTGGAGTTCATAAAAATGCACAACCTTAGATTGTGGCCTAAGGATTATTTTGTCATTCAGCCTTTCTTAAGAAAGTTTGTTTTCTCAGTCTCTGGACTTTTTAATCATTTTTCAACAAATCAGCGATATAAGCATAAGAAAGAAGGAAGATGCCCCAGATTTAAGAATCACCAGTGTAATTAAGCATTGGAATCATTATTAGAATTCTAAATTGTAGAGTAAAATATACAAATATTTCATTTCTGATTTTTTTTTTTTAATCGTCTGTTTCCCAGGCTGGAGTGCAGTGATGTGATTATAGCTCACTGTAACCGCCAACTGTTGGGCTAAGGTGATCCTTCTGCCTCAGCCTCCTGAGTAACCAGAACTACAGGTGTGCACCACCACACTCAGCTCATTTTGTGTGTGTGTGTGTGTGTGGAGAGTAGGTCTCACTGCCTGGGCTGGTCTCAAACTCCTGGGCTCAAGCAATCCTCCTGCCTGGGCCTCCCAAAGTACTGGGATTATAGGCATGAACTGCCACATTCAGCCTCATTTCTGGTTTTTAAAATTCGGAAAATTTATAAAGCTCAGCAACTATTTTCATATTGGATAATTATATAGAACTTCTGATGCCTTTTGTTTTATCTCGGGGCATTTTCGTTGCTATGAATTCACTTTTCATTTTTGTCTCTAAAATTAGGTTTGCTTTGTATTTTTAGTAAATGACAAAAGAAATGCAGCTCTGGGATCTGGCTGTGTGAGCTGAGTCTCTCAAGCCTGCAAAGATTCTCCCATTCTGTGTTGAGCAGACCAGCTCACACTGTGCAGAGAAATGTTTTAAAGACTTGGAGGTTTTCTCTAACAGCTATTACTTAATACTCATAGTATGGTTATCTGTATGATTTATCACAGGCTTCTGTCACCCATTTACTTACTGTGAAAAGCCGTGGGAATGGCGCACTGTGGGAGGGTGCTGTGGGGAGCAGCTCTGTGATTGCAGCCGAACAGATGTGTCTGTGTTCCGGGTGTGTGATTTGGGCTCAAAGCAGCTCCAGATGCAAATATGCTGACTGTCACCAATGAGAAGTTCGCTCTGGTGGCTTCTTTTAAATACACAAGAAAATATTGATTTGGCTAATTTTTAGGAACGCATATCTTTCTGGCTCTCAGTTATCATTTGATATGTGACTTAGAGGTTAGTAAATGTTTGCTTCTTTATTCAGTGCAGTCCCAGCCAGAGAGTTGTGTGACCTTCGATTTAAAAATTTTAGAGGAACTGTTTCTCGCTGGAGCTTCGTGGTTTTATTAAGGAAGACGGTTTTGTTTCTCAAGTACTGATAGAATGTGTTAAATGTGTGTTGGTTCATGTGCTGTATCTTCAGTACAGAATGTTTTAAATTTTCAGCATCCATTCAACAAATATTTATTTTCTTCATACAAATGGTTCATTGTGTTAAACTTATTTTTAAGTTTCATTTCGACATTCCAGAAATGAAACCTTATTTTTTACTTAACCTTATTCTACCAAGGAAATACAGCAGTTATTCTAATTTTAATAAATGCTAAAAGCTTTATAAAATTTTTCTTTGTGCACTAAATGATTTTTGGCCCATATCCAGCAACTGTGATGAATGTATAATGAAATAACGTTTTGAAAGCAGGCCAGATACATTAAGTATTTATTGAGCTTCTATCAAATGCCCAGTATTGTGCTTCCTGTGTAGTGTTTTTCTGTGACAGTCGTGCTGTTTTCTTTGTAGAATTAGGAGTGGTAGAGATGCGGAGTTTATATATAGCCCAGCTACTTTACAGTTGTGCAGGAGCTTATAGGAAGAAATACAGTAAATTAGTAGAAAGCTGGGGGGGGTAGGGAGCCTAGTTACTATTTTCTTCTGAAGGTTGTGACACAAGCTGACAAAAGTCAGGGAATTCACAGCTGGGTGGTGGCACAAAGTACCATATGTTCTAAAAACAATTAGCCCAGCAGGGTGTCCCTAATGGCTTTCTTGTTAAGCCTCCTGGGCCAGCTGATCCGAAGCTCTGTGACATGTTCTCTGAGCTCTGAATGCTTGGACTTTTTGTCATTTTGTCTTGATACACGTATTTTCCTGTAGTCTTCATTCCTTTGAGTTAATTCTGTCTCCCAAGATGTTTTCTGGCATTTTCTGGACAGAACAATGTCCTTTGGTGACTTCGTCTTGAATGTAGCATCCATCAGAGCTGTGTCTGGGTTCCTCCTTCTTTGCCACACCACCTTTTAAAGAAAAGACTCTGCTTCAGGTTCCTGAGTGAGTTTAGTTGGATAGTTTCAGGCCTATAAGAACAGGGCATGAAGGACATTGCTGTTTACTTTGATTCTTTAGCAAACCAGATGGATTTCAGCTACTGGGGTTGTGTAGGAACAAAACAGTGGAGAAATGTTGTTATGTATACAATCTGGGGCAGAAGCACTTTTTTTTTTTTTTTTTTTTTTTTTGAGTTGAAATCTCACTCTGTTGCCCTGGTTGGAATACTTATGGCCACCGCAGCCTTGACCTGCTGTGCTCAGGTGATCCTTCCACCTCAGCCTTCCAAGTAGCTGGAACTACAGGCCTGTGCCACCATGCCCGGCTAATTTTTGTGTTTATTTTAGAGATGAGGTCTCCCCAGGTTTGCCCAGGCTGGTCTCGAATCCATGGGCTCAGGCAATCCTGTCACCTCAGCCTCCCAAAGTGCTGGGATTATAGGCATGAGCCAGGCCAGCACTTGTTTTTAAAAGCCTTTATTTGTTGCTGTTTAAGTCTCTACTTCACCGAATTGGTATTTACTCTTTGGCCTCTGCTACAGGATGAGGAGGTGGGCAGGTGATCAATAGGGACGGCCACATGTTGTTGAGGAAGGTGCAAGACACTCCTACTTTGTTATTTGGGTTATTGAACTGTGTTCTTAGTCTGTGATCGGCTATTGTTACTGGATGCTTTTTCATATTTAATACAGAGGAGCAACGGTGAAACACTCTTCAGTTGCTTCTCAAATGAGGGCGACCCTTTCTATTCTGTAAAATGCCCCCTTTAGTCAAAGGTGAATGTCTTGTGTCTCCCTCAGTCTAGGGGGAGACCCCGGTGGTGTCCAGATTTCAGTTTTCCTCTCGCATGCTTGTGATTTCTAGCAGGACTGTATTGATACCTTTCTCACAGACACCTCTTAGTTGTTTCTCTCATGTTTTCCATGACCAGCATTAGTTTGACCGTATGGTTTCTTTAGAATCACTTTTTGTTATTCTCATTTCCAATTTGCGTACACCACCAACTCGGGCATGGAGAATCTTGGGCCTGCCGTGGGCTTTTCAACTCCCCTCCTTCATGGCCGACCGTGTATAAAGATGGTGTATTGCTGCCATCCAGTGGAAAGAGAGCATACCACAGTTAGGAAAACAAGCTGTGCCTTTTTAAGGGTAGGGTTTTCTAAAGGATTTCTGATGCAGTCCATAGAGGGGAAAATGATGACACAGCAGTTGCCATCTTGAAATATGTCCTTTCCTGCAAAAAGGGTGATTTGAAGCCTAGCACAGCTATGGTCACGAGGCCCCTGGACTACGGCAGGACCGTGTGATTTCGAATCTTAAATTGTATTTTGATGAATATGCTGGCAACAGATCACTGTGGCAGGCATCTCATTTGTCAAGTTCTTAACCATTCAGTTATTTTGTCAAGGGCTTTAACATCTTAGATACCGACTAATACGTGGTTCTAACTTTTTTAAATATTTGAAGATTGTATGTAATATAGGTGCCTATCCGTAATGCCTTAGTAATTTATATCATATCAGAAATATTTTATAAAATGTCTGGTTGTATTGCAGTAGCCAGTATAGACTGCACGCCCTCCCGAAGATGGTTAACTCTGAAATGTAACTTCAAATAAACATTATTCCAAGAAAACCAGAGTGGTTTTACTTAATTCCTCCCTTCATTTAAAAAAAAAAAATCACCATTAAGGAAATGTATAAGCCATGATTGACCATAACCTGGTCTTTTTTATTTCCTTAGTCAAAATTCTGTGTCTTCTATTTTTACAATAGAGCCCTTCTATTGTGTTTTCCTTCTCAAATAAAATAGCAACCCTGTGGCGTTTTATTCCTGTTTCCTTGGCCAGTCTTCTCCTGAATAGACACTTAGTGCTTGCTCTTAATCCCTCACTAGGTGTCAGATTTGGGCTCTGGTCTTGTTTTTCAGTTGTTTTTTATTAATAAAAAATGCCTCCATTCCATCAGTGGAATTGAATGCTTTAAGTTTGTTATAAAGTTGGAAAACCTGTATTGATTTATTTTATTTATTTTTGAGTCAGAGTCTCACTCTGTTGTCCAGGCTGGAGTGCAGTGGCACGCTTACAGCCACTGCAACCTCAACCTGCTGGGCTGAAGTGATCCTTCCACCTCAGCCTTCCAAGTAACTGGAACTACAGGTGCACGCTGCCACATCCGGCTAATTTTTTTATTTATTGTAGATATGAGGTCTCACCAAGTTGCCCAGCCTGGTCTTGAACCCCTGAGATCAGGCAGTCCTCTCTCCTCCACCTCCCAAAGTGCTGGGATTACGGGCTTGAGCCACCACGCCCAGCTGGAAAACCTGTATTTTTTTTTTTTTAATTTGTTTCACCTACTTTCCCGTGTCCTCTTACTAGGAGCTTTGTATCTTCTTTTTTTTGAGTTGGAGTCTCACTCCTTTGCCCAGGCTGGAGTGCAATGGCAGTCATGCTTACGGCCATCCCAGCGTCGACCTTCTGGGCTCCAGCGATCCTTCTCCCTCAGCCTTCTGTTCTGAGTAGTTGGAAATACAGACGTGCGCTACCACACCCGGCTACGAGCTTTGTATCTCCTAATAAACTCTGACTTGCAATAAATAAATAGATGGATGGATGGATGGATAGATAAATAGATAGATAGATCATTCTACCAAGTGATTTGAATACACAGCCATGACTGAGAACCACCGTTGGAAGCTACTATTTAGAAATGCACAAATAAATTCATGTGAGATCCTAGAAGAAGGTTATGCTCTTGGGTCTAGTGTCAAATCTGTAAATTTCCCCCGAACATTTATATAAACTGCCACCAGGTGGAACAAGTGCCTATTGTTTTTGTCCTTCTGCGTTGAAGATAAAAGGAAGTTGGCACTGAGAAATGTTCCCAACCCCCCAGCAATTAGAGTCACGGTTTTCAGAATTCTGATTGAACACACGTGTAGAAGAGCCTCGAGTTTGGGTGCTGAATGTTGGATTCTGACCCTGTGAAGGCCAAGATGTAAGCGATGAGGCTAGTCTTGCTCCACACCAGGTGTGCTGCTAAACAGATGCTCGTCATTGTACATGATCTCTTTTTAATTCTTCACAGCTCAACGAGCCAGGTGGGAGCCTCATTTTTCAGATGGGGACGCTGGGGCTTGGAGTGATCAAATAATGTGGCCTGGGTCTGTTACACAGTCAGTGGTAGAGCCCAGATTACAGCCCAGGTCTGATTCTAGAGTGGCTTTTTTGTGTCTTGCAGTTTTACAGGGGTTTTTTTGTTTTGTTTGAGTTGGAGTCTCACTCTGTCACCCAGGCTGGAGTGTAGTGGCACACTCATGGCCTCTGCAGCCTCGACTTGCTGGACTCAGGTGATCCTTCTGCCTTAGTCTTCCAAGTATCTGGAACCACAGGCACATGCCACCACACCGGGCTAATATTTTTTTTTAGTTTATTGTAGAGATGAGGTCTCACCAAGTTGCCCAG